>JAJOZX010002076.1:707500-737142 GCA_023014485.1 Bathynomus jamesi
TTTACAGGGGGAGAGGTTTTACCTCTTACAACAACAGCTCAAGCAGGAATTTACAGGGGTAGAGGTTCGACCCGTTTGACAATAGTTAAGGTAGGAATTGAAAGCGAGGAGGCTTGTCCTCCTCGAGTAAGAGTTACGGCAGGAATTTAAAATGAGGAGGCTTGGCCTCCTTGGTCTAAACCTCAGGCAGGAATCTAGAGTGGGAGAGGTGCAACCTCTGGTGTCAAGGGGCCAGGCAGGAATTTAAAATGAGAGGAGCCACCTCTGGTAACAACGGCTCAGGCAGGAATTTAAAGGGAGGAAGGTCGTCCTCCGCGAGTAGGGGGTAAGGCAGGAATTTAAAGTCAGGGAGGTGCAACCTCTGGTAACAAGGGGCCAGGCAGGAATGATTTAATTTACAATACAAGAAATAAATAAGCCTCAATTTTGGGGGAATGCAGTTGAAGGTTAAGCTCCCACTTTAGCTGGAGAGCTAAAGAATTCTAATGTTAAGCATAATTTAAGCAAAAAGTTAACAAAAAAAATACTAATTTTTGTAAGGTATACACTTTTGGGTGGCGACATAATGTCGGGGGCCGACATGTACCGAGTACATTCAGTACATAAATTACATTACATTACACACATTAATTACCGTTAATTACAATTTTAGCAATTTGTTAATTGACATAGCTAATACGGAAGTAATCTGAATAGGTAACACAATTTAAATAATGAAGAAGAGTTCTCCGTTGTTCTATAATTTGAAGGGGATTAATAACAATGTTATATATATTTATAGTTAACAGTGATTACGCCAAATTATGTCAAATATTATTTGAAGAATGGTTGGTTATTATAGTTTGAAAGTCTAATTAGCCAGTGATGAGGAAAGCGGAGAAAAAATACGGTGTACTTTTCATTTGAACGTACACGGACATTAATGATAACGTAACACATAAGCAACGGAATTTGACTGACAATTAGGTAGAAGTAGTAAGTACAGGTAATGAGAACGTGGATAACTATGTGCCTAAGTAGATAATAACCAGTAGCCTGGCAGGGAACAATATGGTATATTATAATAATATAACATCACATCTTAACGTTATAAATTAGTAGCAGAGGCAAGAGAAGAGTTCGAATTCAGAGGCTTGCTTTTGACAACGTAATCGGAATTCGAACCTTCGTCTCAGCAATAATAAACAACTTGCGAGAGGTGAAATAATAAAAAAAATAATAATAAAAACGTAAAAAGAATACATGTACGTAATCATGATCGTCAAGGGACATGTACGACTGCACAAAGTAGTGTACACATATCATTCGTCACACAATAGGTTGTGTGCGTAATATAGACACGAGTAAACAGACTGATAAGTTGATAGAACATAACTAGAAAATGGGTAATGGGTGATAAAAATTAATAAAGGACAACGGTCAAGAAGGAACATGGATAAACATGTAAGCTGCAAATGGGGGGGCTAAGGTTTTTTGGAACCCCTTACTTCAGGCATCTTCAGAAAAATGAGTATAGTTTTTCAAAAGTACAAGATAACGAAAGTATTATACATGTAAAATTAAATATTTCATAGATTAACAATTGACGAGTTGATGCCAATCTAGATAGTGATTTAATTTAGGGCATCATTGATATAATCAAGATAATACTTAAATACTGCATCCAGTGTCGAAGAACTTCTTCACATTTTTCGAGGTTGTTTTAAAACTAGAAAAGAATGGGTGTGCATCCCTCTGGGACCAGAGTCGAGGTTTCTCAGTACATTAAAGGCAGATGTGCTTCATACACAAACAATTAAGACACTTTGATTTCTCTCTGAAAGTAGAAAAGAAATTTACTGTTTCCTCTCAAAATTTCAGTTCTGCATTTAGACAGTTTTACAGTATGACGACTCCAAATATTTTTTTAGGAAAGTATTTCACGTACAATTTATGTAAAATTTATGGTTTTATTTTGTATTATTAGATTATATTTATAGTTTAGAAGAAACTATTTTTATATCTTTCCTTTGCCTTATTACAGTTCAAAATTATCAAATAAGATTCCCGAAATCCAAACAATTCGTGCAACGAACCTTGGAAATCTGCACGACTGGTGGGTATCACTGCTTTTTTCCTATTTTGATGACACATAATTTACATTTACAATTAAGTATTAGCTCGTTTTTGGATTGGAGTTTTAGTAACGAATAAAGTTTGAATATATTCAAAACTTCATTTTCAAAAATAAATTAATTTTGATTTTCAGAAATTAATAAAATTATATAACTTTTAATAATTTATTTTACTTAAGCAGTAAATGGTCTATGGTGACAAAGTAATTACAGTGTTAAAAGCCAAAACATTACTGTAAATAATTCGCTTAATTGCCTTCCATTTTCAGTCAGGGATTTGTCGTCAAAGTGGGCACCAATTGTTACACACGAAACACGACTCTCTGTCGGAGGAACTCGTATGGGGACCCCGTTTGTAATGCATGTGGTTTGTATTACAAATTACACACTGTGAACAAGCCCAGTGAGGATGAAAAAATATAATTCGGGTAAGATATGAAAAGGCAGTTATTTATTAGTTCCCTTAATTATAAAATTAAGGGATGAATAAGCTGTCTAAAAAAATAATTCGGTATTTGAATAAAAAAAGTTGGAGTTTAGAATTAGAGTAATTATAATATTCGTTTCTTTATTTAATAGATTTTTTTTTTAGTGAAAATCGTTCAGAAATATTTAGTTATATTTTTCAGCGTCGAAACAGGAATAAAACACCAACACTGTCATCGTCCTCTTCACAACAGCCTCCCTCTTCGCCACTTCTTCAGCGTCGTTACCACAGAGACCGTAGTAGTCTTCAGCATCTTTCCCACATGGATGGTCAGTGTCAGCCATAGCGTGGTCAATAGCGTCTTCTGCGCAGCACACAACGTTCCAGCAGTCGCTGACGTCACCCTACTGTGACCTTCAGAATAATCCTGGCAAGTGTCACCTTTGTCTCATGAACCGATGACAAGTGTAAAAGTTATTCACTTCTTTATGTGCCCCATGTTGAGAAAAATGTGTTAAAGTTTTTAAATTAAATATTGGATAAATATTGGTTATCATGTGCTATTACACTATTTAAAATTCTCAATTTCATTTAAATTATTCATTGTGAAATACTCAACATGTTGAGAATCGTTTTCAGCAAGTGTTCTGTCTGGCGATTTATTAGGAGAGGGATACTGTGGCCCTCAGAGAGAGAAGGGGATACTCGGAGTTGACTCTCTCTCCAACAATGCTTCCGATGAAGACGAACAGCAGCAGAGTTTCTTGACCGCGTCTCCCAAATGGCGCACATAACGTGTAACGGACAACTTCACGGCACACCCTTTCGTCAAAATGGGATCGCAATAGCCTGAGCATTAACGGAGTAAGCGACCAACTTAAGCCAACCCAGAACAGCCGGCGGGATCGACCTACAGCATCACTGATCAGAGCCCGCCATGCACCATAACCCTCAGGTACCGGGAACCTTAAATTATTTCACTTTTAGTCTTTGTTATATTCTCCATATAATAAAACTAAACTTATTTAACTCCAGTGTACTTCCGTACGGTAACAACTGATCCTAAATATTTTTCGTAATTCAAATTTAATTTCATATTTAATGAAAAGTATAAAATGTTATAATGAGAGGAAATTACTTTATTAAATGTCAATAGTAATAATTTCTGAATTTCCTACTAAGTTTTTAACAGAATTCCATCTCGGATGTTCTTAATCAATTCTAATTAAGAAAAATTTAATAAGAACACTAATAACTATTAGTGTAGGATACGTTTTTTATTATGCGATAATTTCATTTTTCTACAAGTTAAATTTTGCATAGTAAAAATTAATCTTTAAATGGAAATAAATTTTCAGAATATACCATGTCGTAACCATGAAGTTTGCATGCATAAATCTTTTATAAAATAAGTGAAGGAATTTTATTTTTAAGATTTCGTGGTGTACATCTCTGAACGCAGTGTGGTTTGGCTTTTAAACATTCATGAACGAATAAATCCGAAGTGTTTCAGATTGTTTAAAGTTTGTTCTATCTTAATTCGGATTCTCAGAGAAGTAATAAAGCCAAACCACGTGGGGACAGAAGTTTATCACCGAGACCCGACCCCAACGAGAAGGGCAATCCAATGGATTTGGAGGTATATGCAAATGGTTGGGTTCCTCTTTCGCTGGGTCGAAAATTTTTGGATTCGTTTCGCGGGAGGGTGCGACTTTTGTAAGGCAGATTCGAAGACGCTGCTAAAGTTGAACCACGAGGGGGTCATAAAATTGGAACTTCGAATCTGTTAACTATATTTAAATGTATTTTTTCGGAAGGAAGGAAGGGTCTATACTCGGAAATCAGGTCCCGCTCCAATCAGGGGGCCAAGGATCCTGGGAAACGTAGTAAAGACGCCTTCTTTCCCTCTTGTATGGGTAATAGCCTTCTGGGGGGACGGTCTTAGGAAAAACAAAGGTTTGATAGCTTTCAGAACATTGGAAGGCGGGTCCTTTAAAATTGTAAAGTAAATTCGAAAATTGTTAAGTTAGTTGTAGTCGTCCTCTTGAAGTTAATTGTGGCTAAACAAACCCCTGTAGACTTGTGGCGTAAGAAAATTTAAAACGGAAAGTATAGCATGTCATTAGTTTACGCGGAAACCTGTGCATAAGAAAGTTTATTGTTAGCGACCTTAACCGATAATTTGATTGTATCTTAATTAATGTTAACCAACGGACCAAGAGTTTTGTGAACGTTCCATTAGTTTAATTTGGCTCCAAGTAAATGCTAAACGGGGTACGTCTGGGCCCCTAGTTCCTGAATCCGTCAATTTGGGTTAAGAAGTAAGTCCCGTTAGTTGATATACTGTAGTGTTGAAAATTTTGGGCGGGCCGTAAATCTACGGTCCGTACGCAGCACAATTGAGAGTATTTTTGTCATCTGCAGTAGTAAGTAGAATAATTCTTCAAATATCCTGGTCAATTCCGACCACTTCATTTCTTATTTATTTATTTTTTGTTGCACTAAAATATAAAGCCCCTCGATATATAAATTATTGAAATTCAGATAACTGTTAACTTTTTCTTTAGATTTATAATTGAATTGTATTTTACGGAAAATTGGTAACTTTAACGATTTAAATTCATATAACTGTGACGTTTGTCTTTGAAGTTAAGATTGGATTGTATTAAATGTAAATGGATAACTTACTTCAGAATAAAGTATTAAATGCATGTACTGTTTAGAATAATATTTAATAAAAATTATAAGAGGGCGTGTATTGTTGTAGATACCTTGTAATGGGCCTCTCTTGTTAGCTGAGGAGAATTAACGTTCAAAATAGGCTTTTGGAAAGCCGAAGGAACCTAGCCTATCAATTTAAAGGGTGCCCGTGAAGTGAATTAACGTAATTAATAGGGTGTCCAGTACCATAGATAAATATACGGGTTGGGCACTACATCAAATGGTGTCAGAAGTGGGATTCTATTGCAAGGTATTTATCGCAAGAGTGTAACTTGTTAAAATAAATTTTCGTGACAGTAAAGCACGAACGTAGAAAGTATTTGCAACAGTAATTCGGTAAAATAATTGAGAACAGTAAAAAAGTGTCGCTAACAGTGGAAACGGTTTTAAAATAAAGATAAATAAACAAAGAAACTTCGCGATGTCGGTAAAGAGCGTGGAAATAACGAATGAAGAAAGCACAAGTGACATGAGTGATACCGAACCAACGAACTTAAACGAAATAAGTACAAAAAGTTTGGAAAATTTAAAAAGGATAAATTTGGCCAACATTATTCGGTTAGTAAAGGAATGCAAGGAATTAGGAGAAGAAATAATCGAAGAAGGTCGAAACTGGAAGACCTTGTAATGACTACTCCGCGATTGGAGTATTGGGACAACCGAAGGTCGGGGGTTCGTCCCCGAAGAATCTCTCTAGTCCCTCCCGTTACAGAAGAAGAACTTTCGAGGCAGGAAAGGATTGGGTGGAGACCAGAGAACCGAGTATCAATATAAATAGTTTCTACCAAGTTTGTTTTTTCCCGAAGGGATGAATGAAACACTTCACTTCAAAAATTGGAGTTTTAGTTCACTCATAAATTTTTTTCACAAAGTTATATATAGACGAGGCACTGATAATCAGAAGTTTACAGGGGGAGAGGTTTTACCTCTTACAACAACAGCTCAAGCAGGAATTTACAGGGGTAGAGGTTCGACCCCATTTCACAATAGTTAAGGTGGGGATTGAAAGCGAGGAGGCTTGTCCTCCTCGAGTAAGAGTTACGGCAGGAATTTAAAATGAGGAGGCTTGGCCTCCTTGGTCTAAGCCTCAGGCAGGAATTTTAAGATGAGAGAGGAGCCACCTCTGGTAACAACGGCTCAGGAGGAATTTAAAGTGAGGGAGGTGCAACCTCTGGTATCAAGAGCTCAGGCAGGAATGATTTAATTTACAATACAAGAAATAAATAAGCCTCAATTTTGGGGGAATGCAGTCGAAGGTTAAGCTCCCACTTTAGCTGGAGAGCTAAAGAATTCTGACGTTAAGCATAATTTAAGCAAAAAGTTAACAAAAAAAGATACTAATTTTTGTAAGGTATACACTTTTGGGTGGCGACATAATGTCGGGGGACCGACATGTACAGAGTACATTAAGTACATAAATTACATTATATTACATACATTAATTACCGTTAATTACAATTTTAGCAATTTGTTAATTGACATATCTAATACTGAAGTAATCTGAATAGGTAACACAATTTAAATAATGAAGGAGAGTTCTCCGTTGTTTTATAATTTAAAGGGGATTAACAACAATGTTATATATTTATAGTTAACAGTGATTACGCCAAATTATGTCTAATATTATTAGAGGAATGGTTGGTTATCATGATTTGAAAGTCTAATTAGCCAGCGATGAGGAAAGCGGAGAAAGATATGGTGTACTTTTCATTTGAAAGTACACGGACATTAATGATAACGTAAGACATAAGTAACGGAATTTGAATGACAATTAGGTAGAAGTAGTAAGTACAGATAATGAGAACGTGGGTAACTATGTAGAGATTAACCAGTAGCCTGGCAGGGAACAATATGGTATATTATAATAATATAACATCACATCTTAACGTTATAAATTGGTAGCAGAGGCAAGAGAGAAGAGTTCGAATTCAGAGGCTCGCTTTTGACGACGTAATCGGAATTCGAGCCTTCGTCTCAGCAATAATAGACAACTTGCGAGTGGTGAAATAATAAAAAGAAAATAAAACAAAAAGAATACATGTACGTATCATGATCGTCAATAGACATGTACGACTGCACACGTAGTGTACACATATCATTCGTCACACAATAGGTTGTGTGCGTAATATAGACACGAGTAAACATAGACTGATAAGTTGATAGAGAATAACTAGACAATGGGTAATAGGTAATAAAATAGGTAATAGGTGATAAAATTAATAAAGGACAACGGTCAAGAAGGAACATGGATGTATGAATGAGTATGGTTGCATAACACCGACAGGACACAACATATAAATAATGACTCATAGAGAGTGAAGTTATTATTATTATTAAAGAATTTACCATACATTGAATACGAAAGATATCCACATACTAACACGTGATTCAGTATTCAAGGTATGGAAGGAAATTAAGTTACTTTATGACGTCAGAGTGATTCACTCTGTACGTACAATATAAGGGAGGGACATTCGCTGTTTACAGCGAACTTCTAATGGCACAAACATGGATACTGTTCAACCATAGAAATGGTAAATCGCATGGTAGTGACACTGCTCTCTCCTGTGAAAAAGGATGTGGTGGTGGAGTGGAAGTTTATTTACAATATATTAAAAAAAATGAAACAGACAATTTCGGGTTGGATTAATCAAGGCAATTTAGTGGAAGAATGATAATTATATTAATAAATATAAAAAAAAGATCAAGGGAAAATTTTAAAATCAGCAAATAAATTAACAAGGTTGAGGTCTGATTACTAGGATTGTAGTGGAAATACTATGTCAACAAAGTACGATAAAGTCCGAAGTTGTCACCTTCAAAAATACAATTATAAGTATGATTAATTGTGGCAATCATACTACATAAACAATCTATAAACTAATGAACCATCTAAGTTATTTCTGGCATTTCGACATAATTATTTCAGTTAAAGTTCCAATTACAGGATTGAATCTAATTTAAGTAAAATTTTTAGTTTGTCCAACGTTATAGTAACAAGATTTACGGAACCGTGATAAATTCGGAAAGACTTCCAAGGTTAAGATAATTTTAGGGAAAAAGATACATACATAGTAAATAATGGTTAAAAGGAAAATTCAAAATTTAAGGTTCAGGAATTTTCAATTCATCTGGTGACTACTTGAAATGGAGTTTAATCCATCAGTAATGACAGAGATAAGAGTTTCCGAAGATATCATGATTATACAGTAAAAAACTAATCGTATTCACTATGGTAGATAAAAATTGAATTAAATTTTATTGGTGGACGAAGTCTTCAGCAGTGGGAGCACGGTTGCAGAATGTAAACTTATTTCAAGTCCGAATAAGTTGGTAAAAGATTAAAATTGATTTAAAGAAAAGTAAAATTAATTTATTGAAAACATGAAAATTTATCTAGTTACCGTTTTAGATACTTAGATATTGTTATCCATTAAGAATATCCAGGGAGAAGGAAGATAGAATTACGTAATAGACGATGTATAGACCTTGGGTCGTGTGTATTTGGCACAGAGTGCAAATGCTAGGTGGTTTACCCAAAAATGGGGAAAAGGAATTTATAGTTGAAGTTATACGTGATTGCGTATACGTAGGAAAAAATATGGGTAATACGCGTGTCTAGCTGAGTGGGTATGTACAGTTGTGTGTAGAATATGAAAGTAATTGGTTCATCCCGGGAAGAACTGAATCCTTAGTGGTCAATGGTAAATCATGAAATTTTGAAGAACGGATTAGCTTAGAGGTTGGTTAAAATTAACTTAATAAAACAACAGGCAAGATTATATATTGTAAGCAGCAATTAAGTTTAAATAAATTCAAATAATCCAGAGTAAACATCAATCAGTTAACTGCAATTAAATATACTTTATCGTGATAGCCAATGATTTTAGAATAAGATTTATATGATAAAAATAAGATATGCGTAGTGAATTTCCTTTCCACTAAGTACGCCAATGATTTCAAGAGTGTTTCAAAGTGTGGGTAAGCGTAATTGGGTGAAAGTGTAATCAGTAGGAAAGTGAATTCAAATAGGTGTCGAAAGTAATAAAATTCAATCGGGATTATAGATTTTACGTAATTAACTCAGTTGCACGTATGAAGGTAATTAAAATGAATACGCACTCAAAAAGACTTTAAATTAGTTAAAGTACATTGAGCGGCATTGGGAACTGAATTTAGGCACAGAATTCAATTCGATTAGTAACCTTCATAGCGTTATATTAGCAGTATCTCACCATTAATATTGACCAGAAGTATCAGTAGGACAATTGAATTTTATTTGACGAGTTGATGGGGCATAGATAATAACAGGTTTTAGTGGAATTCATGGTAGGGCGCAGTTATGTTGTTATCAATATTGACATGGTGTAATAGAATTATTAGAAGGGGAAAAGGAATGGCATCCTGGTATAGTGTGTCAAAATTGGCTATAATTTTGGTTGATACCTTAACAACCGATATAAGAACATCTTAATGACAATTACTCAAGACTAATTTGAATAAAAAAAAATCAAAAATAAAAAGTTGAAAATAGAACTCAATTATGAGCTATTCTGAACTGAACACTTGTAGGTTATAAGTTCCGTATAATTAAGATTAATTTAAAAATTAAAACAAAAAACAACTTAACCTAAATTGAGGGTATGTTCGGTCATACGGGTGAATTTCACGAACATACGAAGCCAGACAAATCAGCTGCATGGTTAGGTTGTCTTGC
Source organism: Bathynomus jamesi (assembly GCA_023014485.1). NCBI lineage: Eukaryota > Metazoa > Arthropoda > Malacostraca > Isopoda > Cirolanidae > Bathynomus > Bathynomus jamesi. The sequence goes on from JAJOZX010002076.1 coordinate 717,480, forward strand.
GATCGGGCATGTGGGTCATTCGGTTAAAGGTTTTCGCAACATGCCGGAAGCAATGGACTGACCATACGAGCCTTGCTCACTCAAAGGAGGTGGTGTATCGGGATTAAGAAGAATGACTTTCACTGGTTTCAGAAAAGGATCCAGGAACAGCCAAAGAGAAAGATTTGCAAAGTAGAAGGCAAGAAGGGCGAAAACATGAATTCGCGGAAGAAAAATGAAAATGATCGATGGAACGATCATATTATGGTAGTGAGGAATATTCCGCGCTTGCCCTTCCGCGCGTACAACTTCCGACGGAGGAGTAGGTTCGGGTTCGCTCCCGGCACCTATGGGCTTAGCCTCGGAATTAGGTGTAAATTCCTCTACCTTTGAAAACAGAATCAAGTCATCTTCCTTAAATAGGGATTTAAGCGAAATGACCAAATCGGAACTTAAGGGAAATGAGTTTTCAAATTTATTTGGAATAGCCAGAACACTGGGAACTTCAAGTTCCGGCCTAACTGTCACTGAAGGAGGTGACTCGCTCTCGATGGAGTCACAGGGGTTTACTGTGAAGACATTCGAGTCTTCGTACTCAAAATTACAAAAGTATGTTGGTTTTCTAGTTCTTCGTTCGTCGGAACTAGAACGGAACAATTGACAATTGATGAAGAATCTTCCCCATCTGGTAGCAGTTCCTTTTTATTTTGAACTGGTTCCAGGGAGTCCGTCGGGCTCTCTGAAACGAGTCTTTCACCCTCAGCTGAAAAGACCGAAGAATAGGGGTGACAAACATATCGAAAAGTGAGTTCTTTCCTCGAATTAGGCCTGCTTCTCTATCGGCCCAATAAAAATCGTGCGTAATAAGGAAATTCATCCCCAGGAGTAAGTCTCCATCCCAATTCAGTTCAGATACGACCACAAATGGGGTCAGATAAGGGACTGAATCAAACTCAATAGGAAGGATGATTTCTCCGGTACTGTATTCTTCCCAGTCATCATCAATGCAGGACAAACGAGAATGCAAATCGAATTTTTCCGTAGCCACCTTGAGTAACTTCTCGTATACGTGTTGGTGAATGTAATTCGCCTGACAGCAGTTTCAACAAGAGCCAAAACTGCTTGGTTGTTAATAGAAGTTTTCATGAAAATTTGTGGCGTTCTCATGAGCTCCATTTCAAAGTCCAAGAAGGCGTCTCCGAAACATGTGAACATGCTTCGTCTGCATCAGCGATGGTTTCGCACGAGGTTGGGGTATTGGGAGGAAAACCAAAATTTGGAATATCGCAATCAGGGGAATCGGGTGACCAACTGGAAAGACCTGATGTCGGCAATTGACAATACGTCTCTACGTGAGCACTTTGCTCTTTAGGAAAAGATTGCTTGCTACACTGCTCCGAACACGAATTAACGGAGTTAAAACAAAACGGAGGGACGGCTTGGTCCTCACTATAGTAATTTAAAAAGAAGTCACTGGGACATGATCGATTCGTTACGAAACTGTTACTGTCATCATAAACATCACAATGCTTATGAAAATTCATAAAAACTGACTCGCCTACAGGACCTTGTGGGGCATTCTCCCCAGCTGCTACTACAGCAGAAAAAGCATCATCTGAAGCAAGATGACGGTCATCATGACCAAAAAAATCAAAAACAGGGTCATCTTTCAGACCACTTAAACGAGGCGGCATTGCCGATTGATCAAAAACAGGGTCATCTTTCAGACCACTTAAACGAGGCGGCATTGCCGATTGATCAAAAACAGGGTCATCTTTCAGACCACTTAAACGAGGCGGCATTGCCGATTGATCAAAAACAGGGTCATCTTTCAGACCACTTAAACGAGGCGGCATTGCCGATTGGCCGTTGGCCGAAGTAAACTCAAAACAATTCGGGTCCTGTGGAGAAAAGTTATCATAAACATGGTCATCCTGACCATCTAACGCGTCCTCTTTGGGACATGCATCATCTAAACCAAAAACAACATCAGTAACAGAATTCGCGTCCTTTTTGGGACATGCATGGATATCTGATCCATCTGAATCAAAAACGAGGTCTTCTCGACCAAAGTTCACTGAATGAACTATGTCAACTGAACTAACTGAATCAGTTGAGTCAATGTCCGAATGACAAAATTACTGACAATTTGAGGAGCAGTGTCTAAATCATCGTACAAGTCATGGCCATCGGGACCAACACGGTTGTCTGACCATGGAGAAGATAAATTCTGATTTTCAACATCGGTTGCACAGCAATCATCCAAGTTGTCTGAATTCACATTTAACAAAGAATTGGTCACATCCCCATTTACATTACAACAATTATTAACGTAAGTATTACACTTACTTTCAACGGAAGTTTCATTAAAAGACTTCCAACAGAAGTACCTTTATAATTATATAAATCAACAATTTCATTGTTGTCGTTACTGTTTTCAACATTAGCATCACAAACACTGTCACAAGATGCTTCACAAAAATCATCATCAGAGAGGCTGTGAGTTCTAGCCTCGAAGGAATTCATTTGATGAACAAGCTGGAACCAACGGTTCAAAGACAACTGAGTCAGAGAAGAAAGTTGGGTCAGGATTACCCAAATCTTCCAAGGGTGACGTTTCATCGTCACTATCCAGGTTCTGCTCGGGTGCCTCGCACCAGAGAAGGAAATAACGTCTTTTATCCCATTTATCGACGAAGCATCCATCCGAAAAGTCGAATGGAATCCGTAGGGTCGTAGGGATTCTGGGCCAATAATTAAATCACAATCGGGACAATATTCTGACGGCACTAACGAGACATCTATACTAAAAAAACAATAATCAATCCACACATCAAGTTTGGTTTCCGCAATGACGGGAATACGGTTACCCTCGGAATCCCGAACGTATGAAACGGATGGCGGTTCCTTAAGAGAGGACACAGCAATTTATCCGCTAAAGACGCAGGAACAATACTGGACGAACATTTCGGATCAAAACGACCTAAAAGGGTTTCCTCTGGGCAACGGAGTTTGAAACCGATTTCGAGAAAAAAATATTCACTTTCCGGGGATTCCGAATGTACAGAACTCAAAGAGGAAGTGGATTGGGAAGGTGAGTCAGAATAAGGTACACTCAACGCCTTTCTACCCAGACCAGAAGGGTCAGTGGAATCACTCCGATTCTCTACCGAAACATTATCGGGAGATGCGTTTTCGCGCATCTCTGAAGAATGATGACATGATCCATGAATAAAGGAATGAAGGGAAGTCAATAACTGGCGTGTATCGTTGTTTAAACCTTTAACGTCAACGTCCCATTTGACGGATCCCTGCCTGTCACAGTACTTCGTGATTACCTGCAGACCGTTATATATATCCTGCCAAAAACGTTTAAATTCTACCCAAGACCATTGATATATTTGCCCATTGGACCAATCGATAAGAAAGGTACGGACGCGCGCGGCGTCACCGAAATTTAGGTCACAAGTGTCAAAAGCAAAACTGATTTTATCCGCATCTGTAGTTAGACAACCTCTAAACGAATCGTCAATTTTACCGAACCAATTACAAAAGGAGGGTTCTACCAATCTATTATTAACGTGACCGCGAAAGTGAGGGACATCAACTGTACGTTTCAGTACGGAAAAGGGAGTTATAAGATTAACAGTAGTGCATGTCAGGGGGGGTAATGGTTTGGACATCGTTAATCATAACACGTGTCGTTGACACGGAAGTGTGTGTGTAAAACAAAAATAACCACGTAAGAGACAAGCAATAAAAAAATAAATGGAACAAAGTCTAAGTATTTGTATAGTTACGAAATAACGTAGAACAAAATGGGCGACTCTGCGTTTACTCCGGATGCCGTAATCGACGAGTAATTTTCGAATCTCCCAACGCTGAAGTCTCGTTGGCAAGGGTCGAAATTCCGTCAAATCACACACTAGAAAAAGGGTTACATTATAATAACAATAACATGAATTTTCACTAAAATTAATGAAAAGGTTTAAATTGAAAAGAATAAAAAAAAAGGAACCTAACCTGGTTCAACTAAATAAAAATGTGAGTTATGGGTATAAATATCAGAATTATGACTGATCGCATTTATGTACCACAACAAAATCTAAAATGATATTATTTAATATCCTCAATAAAAAAAAACAATGCAGATAATTTTATAAAAAGAATTTAAAAATAATTCAGATTTATAATCTGTTGGGAAAAATAAATACGTGAATACTGAATCAATGACAACGTCTGATTAGTACTGTATTTCGTATTACTATCGAACAGTTAATTAAAATCAATTAGTTAAAAAAAATGATTAAGTGTTTATAAAGTCACTTCACTGTTTCACACTAAAAAGGGAAAAATAAAAGTGAATTAATATTACTAAAATTAAAGAAAATGATAATTAAGGAAATGATTTAAAAGTAATAATTAATAATTAAACTCATCACAAAACGAAGAAAAACGTTTTGGTGAGCTACTGCCTCGGAGCCTCCACGAAGCTTGAAGGTCAGCCTCACTCAGCTGATGCTCCACTAAGCTTTGGTGTGCCGCTCGTGACGTCATCTGATCGCCACGACGGAGCATACAAACGTTGAAGGAAGATCGTAGAAGGAAGACGGTCGAACGGTTGATTGGAGAAAATACGAACAATAATTCAAAATTTGATTGAAGAGAAGTTCAAGGAAGGAATTTCCAAGTAACAAAAGTTGATTGAAGGTCAACGATGAGTTGAATTAAATTGAGGTTGCAGATGGTGGGGTTGGAGTCCAAGTTGAAGAGGTTGCGGTCGACGTCGAATGAGTGAATCCATGAAGTGTTTCAAAAATTGTTCAAAGTCTGGACATCCATTGATGGACGACGGTTTTTTCGGTGGGGGACTGAAACAGTCTCGGTGTTGGAGAACTAAAACGGTCTCGGTGTTGGGGAACTGAAGCGGTCTCGGTGTTGGGGAACTAAAGCAGTCTCGGTGGGGGACCTCCAGTGTCGCGCATCGGTTGTGCGAGCCTCTGCCCGCTTGCGACTTTTTTAGGGTTAATGCACTTTGGAAAATCCAAAGAAGGTGGTCCTTTTGTTGGGTAAGCTCGGCCTTGGCCGAGAGTTCGAGTATCAATATAAATAGTTTCTACCAAGTTTGTTTTTTCCCGAAGGGATGAATGGAAACACTTCACTTCAAAAATTGGAGTTTTAGTTCACTCATAAATTTTATTTCACAAATAATATATATATACAGGACGAGGCACTGATAATCAGAAGTTTACCAGGGGGGAGAGGTTTTACCTCTTACAACAACAGCTCAAGCAGGAATTTACAGGGGTAGAGGTTCGACCCTATTTCACAATAGTTAAGGTGGGGATTGAAAGCGAGGGGCTTGTCCTCTCGAGTAAGAGTTACGGCAGGAATTTAAAATGAGGAGGCTTGGCCTCCTTGGTCTAAGCCTTAGGCAGGAATTTTAAGATGAGAGAGGAGCCACCTCTTGTAACAACGGCTCAGGGAGAAATTTAAAGTGAGGGAGGTGCAACCTCTGGTATCAAGAACTCAGGCAGGAATGATTTAATTACAATACAAGAAATAAATAAGCCTCAATTTGGGGGAATGCAGTCGAAGGTTAAGCTCCACACTTTAGTTGGAGAGCTAAAGAATTCTGACGTTAAGCATAATTTAAGCAAAAAGTAACAAAAAAAGATACTAATTTTTGTAAGGTATACACTTTTGGGTGGCGACATAATGTCGGGGGACCGACATGTACAGAGTACATTAAGTACATAAAGTACATAAATTACATTATATTACATACATTAATTACCGTTAATTACAATTTTAGCAATTTGTTAATTGACATATCTAATACTGAAGTATCTGAATAGGTAACACAATTAAACAATGAAGGAGAGTTCTCCGTTGTTTTATAATTTAAAAGGGATTAACAACAATGTTATATATTTATAGTTAACAGTGATTACGCCAAATTATGTCTAATCTTATTAGAGGAATGGTTGGTTATCATGATTTTGAAAGTCTAATTAGCCAGCGATGAGGAAAGCGGAGAGAAGATATGGTGTACTTTTCATTTGAAAGTACACGGACATTAATGATAACGTAAGACATAAGTACGGAATTTGAATGACAATTAGGTAGAAGTAGTAAGTACAGATAATGAGAAACGTGGGTAACTATGTAGAGATTAACCAGTAGCCTGGCAGGGAACAATATGGTATATTATAATAAATAACATCACATCTTAACGTTATAAATTGGTAGCAGAGGCAAGAGAGAAGAGTTCGAATCAGAGGCTCGCTTTTGACGACGTAATCGGAATTCGAGCCTTCGTCTCAGCAATAATAGACAACTTGCGAGTGGTGAAATAATAAAAAAGAAAATAAAACAAAAAAGAATACATGTACGTATCATGATCGTCAATAGACATGTACGACTGCACACAGTAGTGTACACATCATTCGTCACACAATAGGTTGTGTGCGTAATATAGACACGAGTAACATAGACTGATAAGTTGATAGAGAATAACTAGCAATGGGTAATAGGTAATAAAATAGGTAATAGGTGATAAAATTAATAAAGGACAATGGTCAAGAAGGACATGGAGTATGAATGGAGTATGGTTGCATAACACCGACAGGACACAACATATAAATAATGACTCATAGAGAGTGAAGTTATTATTAAAGAATTTACCATACATTGAATACGAAAGATATCCACATACTGAACACGTGATTCAGTATTCAAGGTATGGAAGGAAATTAAGTTACTTTATGACGTCAGAGTGATTCACTCTGTACGTACATATAAGGGAGGGACATTCGCTGTTTTACAGCGAACTTCTAATGGCACAAACATGGATACGTTCAACCATAGAAATGGTAAATCGCATGGTAGTGACATTACCTTTGCAACGTGAACAGGCAGTAAGGGGTCCTGAGCAAACGACTTTTGGACACACCTTGGAAGGAAGTTCGCCGAAGTTTATGGGCGACCGGGCACAAGAGAACCCAGGAACCAGCCCAAACGCCGGCAGGAAGGAACAAGGTGAGACAGTCAACCCAATTGCCACAGGAACATTAAGTGCAGGTAATGCCTTGGTTCAGGCTAATCCCACAAGAGACATATTAAAGTGGGCATACCTAAGGACGCGTTGAAGACCGTTATGCCGGAGTATGCTTGGAATTGCATCAAAGGACATCCTTTCGGGACTATTGGATGGAATCAACTCAGTTTTCGGTAAACAACCAAGCTTAGGGCTGAGAGATGAAGAGGTCCTAAGAGAAGAAACGCCACATGACAGAAGCCGAAGACTGCCGAAACTGCAAAATCCTCCCACATCCTGGGACTACAACTCACAACATCCAGAAGAAAAAAAGCCACAAAGGAGGACAACAGCAAGGATGTGGAGGTGAACGACGGAGACAAGTCCAGCAAGAGAGAGAGCCCAGAAGGAAGAACTGTGACACTGGTCACAGGAGGAATAAAACAACTCAAGAAAGTGACTACAACCCCATCACAAACCAGAAGAGAAAACAAACCAAGTCAAATGAAGACAGACTCCAAAGAGGAAACAATGGAAGAAGTGGCCGGAGCCAGTACAAGATTTGTCAGCAAATGCGAATTGGGAAGAGGCGTGCCCTCGAGCAAACCTTGACAGGATTGGAAGGAGAAGCCTCCAGAATAGCTTCAGAGGAAGTAGCGGCGAGTCCGTCGGCTAGGACTGATCACCCTACCAGTACTCGTCGCTCAACAAGCTTCCACCGCGCTGAGCGATAGTGGAGCTTCCGTCACATTGACATAAGCTATGCACAAGAACATCGGGAGCCTTCTTTGGACAGTGGCCAACTTCTCAGTACACAGTCGCACCGGCCCCGCCCATTCATGTAAGAGGAGTAGAAGTAAGTTTGACTATGGGAAGGGGGTTGAAGAATTCTTTGTGTCTGTATAATTCCAGAGGGTCAGCAAGACTTGACTATAGGCGTATTGTTTCGGAGGATATGAGACGAAACAAAGGTACGCAGCCCAGGTAGACCACCGGAAGAGGACAGTCACTCTGAATGAAACAGTAACCCTACAAGTAAAGGGAGTAGACAGTAAAGTGCGAGGGTGACTCTGGTAGAGGCAATCCCGCACGAAACACTAAAGGTGGCCGCCGTGATTCTGACGAGGGAAGTCAGAGACCCGGGGACGTAGTTCCCTTGGACGTCTATTCTCCGCTGCACGGGATGTGCAGTGAAGCTCGGGGAAACTAAAATGTTACCGAGCAGGATCCCACAGAGGAAGATGAGGTTACTGATGATCAATCAGGATGACGAAGAATACCTTGGCGAAAAAAAGAGACGTCGTGGGCATAGTGACGGAGGCAGAGCTAATTGGGAGGGTAGTCGACGCTCACCCCAAATTGGAACGAATGTCACGGTGAAAGGAAGTCAAGCATCGAAGAAGGACTTCGAAGAACGAGTGACACGCCTCAAGTCCTATGTCCTTGGTTGGAAATCCTTTTCCGAGAAGGAAAGGAAAATCGTCGAAGAGTGGCTAAGGGAGTATTCAGATGTCTTCTCACTGGAGGGCGAGCCATTGGGTTATGATAACCTGATGCCAATGAAGTTGGAAACCCAGGACCATCCTCCCATCTTTAGGCGACCCCTACAGGATACCTATTACACACGAGGGGAGAGGTAAAGCGACAAATAGTAGAAATGCTGGATCAAGGAGTGATACAGCATAGCCGTTCCCCCTGTCGTTCCATTGGTAATCGGGAAAATTTGCGAATATGGGTTCCCCTGGACGTTTATTCTCCGCTGCATGGGATATGCGGAGAGGCTCGAGGATACTTGGAGAAGTTGTCGAGCAGGATCCCCAAAGGGAAGTTAAGGAAAAGGGAATAGACGAAGAAGAAAATTTGGGGTATGGTTTCCCCCGGACGTCTACTCTACGCTGCAATGAATGTGCAGTGAGGCTCAGCGTGGTTTGCAAGTATCACAGAGCGGGAAATCTCAACGGGAAGTTAACCCTTTCCAAGGAGGCGGTAAAGTATCTGAGAAATAAAGGTGACGACTGAAGAGTATTACCTTGAAGATAAGATGACATCGGCATGGTGGTTGAGGCAAAGAGAACGGGGAGGTTCGTCGGAGGAGCCGTTGATTCCTCGCCCGAAAAGAAAAATGGAAAAGTGTCATGGTGAGAAAGAGCAAATTTCCACAAGTGACTAAGAGGAGATTGAAAACACCTCAAGACGCATGTTCACCGATGTCCGTCGCTCTCAAAAGGAAGAAGACCGACGAGGGAAAGAAAAGATTAACTACTACCGTCACGGTAGAGTACCAGGACCAAGTGATCACTAGGAACGAAGAGTGGACCACAGGAGTCCCAAGGGGAAGCGATTGAAGAAAAGAAGCGTAGGGCCTGAGGTTTTGTGTAGACTATAGACCTTGGGACGTCAATGGCAGCAAGGAAAATATTAAGTACCATCATTGATGAAAACCTGGCCAAGTTGCACGGGACTCATTACTTCTCGAGCAGGGATTTACGCTAGGGATATTGGCAGTTGGCCATTCACGACGATAGCATCTCGAAAACTGCCTTCTCCACGGGAAGCGTCATTTCGAGTTCAGGGTGGTCCCGTTTGGATTGTCCAATAGTCCACCAGTGTTCCAAAGAGTAATGAATTTTATTTTGCCGAAGCAACTGGACAAGGAAGTACAGATTTACTGATGACCTCATTGTCCTTGGAAGGTCTTTAGAAGGACATGACGAGAGGGTACGACGAGCCTTGGATAGCCTACGCACCGCCAACTTAAAGGTAAAGTTGGAAAAATGACAGTTATTACAGTCCCAGGTGGGGTATTTAGGCCGTGTGGTCACCAGGAACGGGGTAAAGCCACAACAATCCAAAGAAGAGGCCATCAAAAACTCCCAGAGGCCAACCAACCAAAAGGAATTGAAGCAATGTTATATTTGGGCAGAGTGTCATCGTCCGTTCTGACCATAAGCCGTTGAAGTGGCTTCTGAGGGAAGGACACCGAGAGCCCAATGGAAGACTAGGGCGTTCGGTTATGACATTGAAAGACTATGACGTTCTCATCGAGTACGTGAAAGGCAAACTCAACAGAGTTGAAATAGCGGCAATTCGAACAGCCATCGAAGAAGGGAAGGCTTTCAGCTGGTCCGTAACCAAGCCCATCCAGCCGTCGAGGGTCAAACTAGTGAGGAACCTGCTGGTTTACATCGATGCGAACGGAAGAGAGGTCATCGTAGTTCCTAAAAAGTTGAGAGAGCAGCTCATTTAGAAAGCCCACACTGACGTCGGGAGCATTCATCCGGGAGCTGCCGGGACTACAGAAATCCTACGGGACCTTTATTTTGGCCAGGTATGGTTCAACATGTACGGCAGGTAGTCCAAGCGTGCGACACGTGCGCACGGAACAAACAGACGCGGAAAGTGACTGTGGAAACAATGCCTTGTGTGCGAGGCCACAGTCCTTGGGAACTTCTGCACGTGGACTTAGTTGGTCCCCTTCCTCCGACCGTGGAAGGCAGCCATTATATCCGCACGTGTGTGGATAGTTTCAGCAAATTCACCATACTGGCAGCAATAAAGGACAAGACGGCCCGGGAGGTGGCGGACAAGTGCCATCGTTTGATACGGTGCAAACTGGGTGCCCCTTCAGCAGTAGTATCCGACAAGGAGGAGTTCTGGAACTCTACCTTGCAGGAGCTCTTCAGGGTTTGGGAAGTACAACACCAACGGACCGCCGCATACCATCCCCAAAGCAACGGGAAGGTCGAACGTCTGAATAAAGAGTTATGCATCAAACTCCGCCTACGTTGTGAAGAAACTGGACGAGACCGTGGAATTGTCCCGGAACATCCGAGTGCAGCGAGCCACGGGGTATTCTCCATTCTTCTTGATGTACGGGCGAGCCCCAACGTACCTTCAAAGCTATTTCGCATGCCACAGGAGGCGTGCGTGAGCCCGTACAACCCAGAGGAATACGCCGAAGACCGAAGGAGGAGTCTGAGCGAAATCTACCGCCGAATGGAAAAGTTCATGCGGAGATACGAGAAGGCTAACGGAATCAAGGAATTGAAGCCGTTCAAAGAGAAGGCGCCCCATGGCTTGGTGTACATTGATTACCCGCGACCGGGCAGAGGCAAGTTGGAGCCCCGGTACGAGGGTCCCTACATCATCATCGAACAGAAGACTCCAGTCACTTATCTCCTGCGTCACATGATCACTGGACATCAGATAGTGATCCATCGAGACCGCATCCGCCGCAGCATCGATGCCCCATGGGACGTTGAGCGACAAGGCGGGGCGGACGACGCAGGGGATAAGATGGGGGAAGGGCCACCGCCCCTCCTCTCGGGAGCTTCGCCCTCGACACCGGAGAAACATCAACACGGGGAAGTGAACCGGAAGGCGCCTCCAGCCCCCTGGCAGGACCGAGTGGCGGAACGAGGACCGCCGGGCGCTTCCGAACTACTTCCTCACGGAGAGCTTCGCCCAGGACAGGGAGAAACATCGACTAGGGGAGGTGAACCGGAGGGCGCTTCTTGCCCGCTGGCAGGACCGAGTGTTGCGGAATGGGATCCGCCGGGCGCCTCCAAGCTACTTCCTCCCCGAGAGCTTCGCACAGGGAACGGAGGAACATCGACCTGTGGAGGTGAACCGGAGTGCACCTACTGCCTCCTGGCAGGACCGAGTGGCGGGCAAGAGCCGCCAGGTGCTTCCGAATTACCTCCCCGCGAGGACCTTGTGGGAATAGGGTCCCCCGGAGAAAGCAGACAGGCTGCTTTCCCAAGGCAACCGTTTGAGCGTCTGTATGCTCTTAGGCCCCGACCTCGAGTACACTACGAGGAACCCGAGGATGACTAAAATTAAATGTGTCAGTGTTGGTGTCCCAATAAAGGGGACAAATAAAATCTATCAGTGATAGTGTCCCAATAAAGGGGACAAGTAAATGGAAATTTTTTGTGAGTAAAGTGATAATACCCGACCCTAGTTAAGAAAGTTTGCATCGGAGTGCAAAATTAAAGGAGGGGAGGGATGTCGTAACCATGAAGTTTGCATGCAGAAATCTTTTATAAAATAAGTGAAGGAATTTTATTTTTAAGATTTCGTGGTGTACATCTCTGAACGCAGTGTGGTTTGGCTTTTAAACATTCATGAACGAATAAATCCGAAGTGTTTCAGATTGTTTAAAGTTTGTTCTATCTTAATTCGGATTCTCAGAGAAGTAATAAAGCCAAACCACGTGGGGACAGAAGTTTATCACCGAGACCCGACCCCAACGAGAAGGGCAATCCAACGGATTTGGAGGTATATGCAAATGGTTGGGTTCCTCTTTCGCTGGGTCGAAAATTTTTGGATTCGTTTCGCGGGAGGGTGCGACTTTTGTAAGGCAGATTCGAAGACGCTGCTAAAGTTGAACCACGAGGGGGTCATAAAATTTGGACTTCGAATCTGTTAACTATATTTAAATGTATTTTTTCGGAAGAAGGAAGGGTCTATACTCGGAAATCAGGTCCCGCTCCAATCAGGGGGCCAAGGATCCTGGGAAACGTAGTAAAGACGCCTTCTTTCCCTCTTGTATGGGTAATAGCCTTCTGGGGGGACGGTCTTAGGAAAAACAAAGGTTTTGATAGGCTTTCAGAACATTGGAAGGCGGGGTCCTTCAAAATTGTAAAGTAAATTCGAAAATTGTTAAGTTAGTTGGTAGTCGTCCTCCTTGTAGTTAATTGTGGCTAAACAAACCCCCTGTAGACTTGTGGCGTAAGAAAATTTAAAACGGAAAGTATAGCATGTCATTAGTTTACGCGGAAACCTGTGCATTAGAAAGTTTATTGTTACGACCTTAACCGATAATTTGATTGTATCTTAATTAATGTTAACCAACGGACCAAGAGTTTTGTGAACGTTCCATTAGTTTAATTTGGCTCCAAGTAAATGCTAAACGGGGTACGTCTGGGCCCCTAGTTCCTGAATCCGTCAATTTGGGTTCAGAAGTAAGTCCCGTTAGTTGATATACTGTAGTGTTGAAAATTTTGGGCGGGCCGTAAGTCTACGGACCGTACGTAGCACAATTGAGAGTATTTTTGTCATCTGCAGTAGTAAGTAGAATAATTCTTCAAATATCCTGGTCAATTCCGACCACTTCATTTCTTGTTTATTTTTTGTTGCACTAAAATATAAAGCCCCTCGATATATAAATTATTGAAATTCAGATAACTTAACTTTTTCTTTAGATTTATAATTGAATTGTATTTTACGGAAAATTGGTAACTTTAACGATTTAAATTCATATAACTGTGACCTTTGTCTTTGAAGTTAAGATTGGATTGTATTGAATGTAAATGGATAAATTACTTCAGAATAAAGTATTAAATGCATGTACTGTTTAGAGTAATATTTAATAAAAATTATAAGAGGGCGTGTATGTTAGATACCTTGTAATAGGCCTCTCTTGTTAGCTGAGGAGAATTAACGTTCAAAGTAGGCTTTTGGAAAGCCGAAGGAACCTAGCCTATCAATTTAAAGGGTGCCCGTGAAGTGAATTAACGTAATTAAAAGGGTGTCCAGTACCATAAATAAATATACGGGTTGGGCACTACATCAACCATTTAATTTGAAGCTCTCTTAATTCAATTTAAAATATTCATTGCATAAAATCTCTTAACATGGTGAAATTCTTGTAAAAATAGGAGTTCCCTAATTCTTTAGTTGGAGGGGGAGCAGAGTTGGAAACAGGTCAGCGAGTCACTTGGGAGTGAATTCAAAACGCGTCCAGGTGCGTCACAGATCAGGAGGTTGATCCGTCTGACCCGGGAGCGGGTCAAGGCGGGTCAATGCTATGATTAGGTGGGGCACAAATTTCCAGTCGAATTTTAAAAATTCGTATGTTTTTTTACATATTCATCAGGGGTGGGTTGGTGGCAATCGGAAGCGGCGGCTCTTCCTGTACTCAGTGGAGTAGTTTGATCTGTGTTCGTGATGCAGGCATGGAGCAGTCAGTGGGAGAGGCATTTCAGCGCATTCAACGCGAGTAATATACGTCCACAGCGCGTACTGTTGGCACCGGTAGTAGTAGAATCAGTGCATCGCTTTGGAGTATTACAAGAATTTCTAAATTACTTTTCACTGAAATCATTAATATTTTATGAAATAGAAGCTAGTGTGAGAGTCAGCTTGTATTTGTGCGTCAAAATAAAAATTTTAAATTAAAACAAAGTTCACTTTGATTTATTTTGAACTTTTTTTTGTTCAATGTATTTAGATCGGCAGGTTCAAGACGAGCCATACAGGTCAAGGAGGTTGGTGACCCGTTTTCAACTCTGGAGTGAGGAGGAGGAGTGATCAAAAAAGTATCGATAATTTTATTCCTACAGACAAGTGAATGCAAATAAGAAATAACCGTTTACGTATGTGAGTCTTCCTGCCCTCTGGTGTCTGCTACCATGAGTCAGTAGTTGGTTGGAGCGCTTAAAACGAGGGTGTTTTTGCAGTACGTATAAATCTCTGAAATGGAACAACGCGCGTTCGGAGACAAACGAAATGATTAAAACAGCTTTAGGAAATGATGCTCTCAGTGTAGCTAACGTTTATATATATATATATATATATATATATATATATATATATATATATATGTGATGTAGGTCTCCGCATCCGCATATTTTCTCGCATCCTGCATCCGCACTTTGGACTGCGGATGTCGTGCGGATGTGGACCGTTGAGATAAAATGTCATTAATAAGCGGAAATTATCAAATTCTACTATATTAATAGAACTAGTTCATTGTGCGCAAAAGTGATGCAAGCGACAAGACGAGAGGCTGTTCTTGTATGAAGTTACTCTCTTGCAACCTACTTAGATCCACGTTACAAAGCTAAGTTATTTTCACCTAGTACATTAGAAAGAGTTAAATCATCACTTTGCAAAGCAGTTGAAGAGCTTCAATCTCTTGAATCTGTCGCTTCGCCACCCACCAAAAGAATAAAAGTTTCAGTGACAGAACCAACACCTTCAACAAGCAAATCTATCACAGAATCTGTCTCTCAGTTTCTTGAGTCAAGCAGCAATGACGAGACCTACGCGATGTCAAAAGATGTAGTAAAAATGATCGAGAGCTATCACCAAGAAAAACGCCTGGCTGCATGTGACAATCCTATTAGTTGGTGGAAAAATACACAGAATATCTATCCATACTTGAGTAAACATTTAGCCTCTCCTCCAACAAACGTACCAAGCGAGAGATTATTTAGCAGTGCTGGATTAATATATGATGAAAAGAGAAACAGACTGGCAGCAGAAAAGGCAGAAAAATTAATGTTCCTTAAGCATAACCTTCCTATAATAAAGTAAACTAAGATGTTCATCGTTTAATGTTCAAACAATTTTAATTACTCATTTATAAATATGCCTAATAAAACTTTAAACTTAATATAAATAGTTATCAAGCTAATTAAAGATCTCTTTCTATAAGGGTGGAGGTTGGGGAAAGAGGTCGGTGGGGTGCATTTGAGTTGGGTTCACGTCCCGCATCCTGGTTTCTAATTGTGGCTGAAACAACAAAATATAACGAATTTATTTGCAGACGAATTCACTAATTGATTTCTATATTAGTTAGATGCTTGATATTATTTTATATGTTCAGAGAAAAGTACAGCAATTATTGTACAATTAATCAATTATACTACATTATAGCTACAGCTCTCTCTATATAATAACTTATTATATACGTTAAACACAACAAATCTCGAATATATCCTAAAAAATAACGAAAATGTAGACATCCGCTACATTATATATATATATATATATATATATATATATATATATATATATATATATATATATATATATATATATATATATATACAGGGTGGGCCGTAAGTTTCCATACATAGGAAAAATAAACATTTTTTTATGGACAACCATTTTTATTTATATAATATGCTCTACATGGTTGCCATTGTTTTGAAAACACATTTCACGTGTTCCCCACTGTTGATGAACACGCATTAGCACAGTTGACGTTATGCTTGTAATGGCGTTGGTGATACGTTCCTTTAGATGATTTATGTCTCGTATCTTTTCCTGATACACCATGGCCTTCAAGTGCCCCCAAAGATAGAAATCAAGGGGGTGAGATCTGGGGATCTGGGAGGCCACTCCACAGGACCACGCCGACCAATCCAAGCATCCGGAAACTGCTGATCCAAATACCGACGCACGTGAAGACCATAATGAGGTGGAGCTCCATCTTGCTGGAAGTAAACTGGGAAGTTACCTTCCTCGTTTAGCAGGGATGGGAAAATCTCTTCTTGCAACATGTTAAGATACCTTTCGGCATTAAGATTTCCACTGACAAAAATTGGTCCAATAATTCTGTCACCCCATATCCCGGCCCACACCATCACTTTACCGGCACCTTGCATCTTCGTCGGACTCAGCCAGTTAGGGTTAGCATTACTCCAATAACGTATGTTTTGCCGATTAACCTCTCCATTGACGTAAAAATTTGCTTCATCAGTAAACAAGATCTTACAAACGCATATTCTTAGGGTATCTGAAACATAAAAACAAACGTTTAAATTTTCCTATGTATGGAAACTTACGGCCCACCCTGTATATATATATATATATATATATATATATATATATATATATATAAAACACACACATATATATACATGAGGGGCTTAGCGAGATTGCAAAATAAATTTGGAAATCGGCGCAATTTTCATCGGTTTAAAACTTCGTTCGGTGGATTAGAAATAAGATTCCGTGAAGAAGCTTAAGATACGCGTTTTAAGATTTTTCATTAATTTTTAGTAATGGCTGGAAGCGTAAAATATCGCGTATGCGACCTTGCTGATGAGCTTATTTTAAATATAATAATAATTCTTAATAATGTGTATATAGAGATGATAAACGTTATTCAGTTCATTGTTTCAAATTGTGTAGGAAATTTCTGTGATCTGTTAATAATAATAAAGCTTAATTGAAGCACCAACTACCTGCCTTATTTTTATGGTTACTATAATAAACAACATTTCCTAGGTTGGGGCGTTTTCGTATGGGGAAATCATGGTGTGTGTGTGTGTGAATTTTGAAGAAAATGTGTAGATATGTCTTGGTTGGGATGTGTAGACATTTTAATGTAAAAGTATTTTGCTTTGTTTTCTATAAAAATTAACAGTTAATTAACTTTGAATTGGCGGGATTTTCTTTATAAAAGTTTATAGAAAGGATTGCGAGTGTTATTCTATGAGAATAATTTACCAATATAAGAGATGAATAACAAAAGTAAATAGACGCCTCTCTCTGGAAACTTCTTTATAAATAAATAATTAGTATATATAGCTGTGTGTGTAATAATAGGGGACCTATGTGCGTTTGTGTGCGCTTCTTGATTGTTCAGGCGATAATACATGGAATAATGTGCAGTGTAAAGAGCCCTGTGTATTTATTTTATTATTAGATGCGTAGCACACCCAGCTTCCGCAAAATTGGTTGGTAGATAAAATGGGTGACCTAGTGGTGACCTGGAATCCCCGTTAAATCGTAGGTCTAGGGTGGGGTGAAAAGTTTGAGCATCGTCAGAATGATCAATTCGGATATTTTTTGTCTTTCTTGGAATAAAAAGAAATGCTTTTTGAAGGAAATTTGTATAAGAGATGAATGACAAAAGTATATATATATATATATATATATATATAAAAGTTAATATCTGGAACCAACTTCCCTCAGAGGTTGTTTCCAGTCAAAGTGTAAATCTGTTTAAAAATAGGCTAGACAAAGTACTGAACACACTCATAGTTTAAGATTAAAACCTCAGGAAACTCTGCAGGAGTTCGCTTGCTCGGTGTCTCTGTGAGCAAGCTAAATATAGAGCTATTTATATATTCTCCACTTTCCTAGGCTACTTTTCCAGGGTCAAGGTATTTTCTTCAACCTTTTTCCGTACCTGCCTCTGGCAGGGAGGGAGCGGAGGGTGGGGAGAGAGCCTTCTACTTTTCTATCCAGTTTTCTACTACTGCTAGGATAGTTGAAAGAAAAATAAACTTTTACAAATTTTCCCTGGCACCCGTTG
The DNA here is from genome assembly GCA_023014485.1 of Bathynomus jamesi. Taxonomy (NCBI): domain Eukaryota; kingdom Metazoa; phylum Arthropoda; class Malacostraca; order Isopoda; family Cirolanidae; genus Bathynomus; species Bathynomus jamesi. Next base: position 735,554 of record JAJOZX010002076.1, read on the forward strand.
CCATTGGTACCTCCTCGGTATGGGCCGCAAGGCCTTTTGAGGTACTTCTTTCCTTGTAACCTCCTTGTAACTCTTATAAATAATTAGATATATGGCTGTGTGTGTAATAATAAGGGATCTATGTGCGCTTGTGTGCGCTTCTTGATTGTTCAGGCGATGTATACACTGTGCCAACTGGCTGATAATGCCTGGAGGCACTGGCTTATACGCCAACTGGAGGATTTTGAGTTCTAAGTCGTGTTGCTACCATGACCAATTGACCATTCATGCGATGAGAAGGAGTTCGCGTACGATAAAATCGTCGGGTAGCCCTCTTCTTGGCTCGAGTAGCCTCCGCGCACTCTGGGTTCCACCAGGGCACCCGTCGGACTCGGGGGTAGGCAGAAGATCGTGGAATGCTGGTGCTTGCTGCTGCGAGAACAGTCGTCTCAAACTACGCAATGCTTTCCTTGGAGGATGAAAAGTGGGCCGTCGTACAACGTGTGAATTGTTGTTCCGGAAAAGTGGCCAGCTAGCTCTGGCCGTTATCCACTTCTCCGGTACTCGAATTTTCTGGTCGTGCCGATTTAGTGTGAGGCAAACAGGGAAGTGGTCACTGCTGTGGTCATCCCGAAGCACTTGCCAGGTGAAGTCCAGGAGCGCCGTCGAGATGAATGACAGATCGATACAAGACGGGGGTGCATCTGGTGGCGTAGTAGTGTGTGGGAGAGCCGTCGTTGAGGCACTCGAAGGAGAGTTCAGCCATAAGGGCAATCAGGGTCGGAGCCACAAAAGTGGAGGTCGTATCACCCCACAAGGGTGGCGACTATTGAAATCGCCCAAGAGTAGGAAGGGCCTGGGGAGTTGTTGAACAACTTCAACCAGGTCATCGCGGGAAACTTGGGAGTGAGGGGGGGAGGTAGATCGAGCAGACTGTGTATTGCTTGTCCAGGAAAATCCTGGCAACAACTACCTGTAACGGAGATCTGATAGGGAGGTTGTGAAAGGCGACCGTACAGTGGACGAGGATGGCAGCCCCCCTTCTTGGGCAGGTAGGAGAAGGAGAGGTAGTGCTAGAGTATCCGGTGGGCAGGGCATTGGTCTGGTCCCTAGGATTAGCTCCTGGAGACAGACACATATCGAACGAGCAAAGGCAATCAGAGAATTGAGGCCTTCGTAATTTCCGAAGATTCCCCTACAGTTCCATTGTAGGATCGTCGCTTTTGAACGGTCCATTGTTTGACGAGGGAGAAGTGGAGAGGGTGAAGGTGCTAGGGAGTTAGACTGTGGATTGAGATCTAGGTTCATGATGGCGGGGAGTAAGTCGGGGGCCTGTTAGGTCACCTGCCATTCACCAAAAAGGAAATTGGCTGACCTGCCAACCCTTTCGGGGACTGTGGGGCCGAGTCGACCGAACGGGACCGGAGGTGTGGATCGCGGCAGCCCGGGGACCGTCGCGGGCTCAGAGGGTGAGGAGTCTCTATGCAAGGCTCACTGGACATGCAACGGGGGAGGGTTCCGTTGTCCATCTCGGCACCTCCCTGTTTGTTTGCGGTTTCTCGGGACACCCGGGTGACGACAGGGGATACCAGTAAAACCGGGCGGGTGGG
>JAJOZX010002077.1:0-277500 GCA_023014485.1 Bathynomus jamesi
AAGGACCTAAAACTATGGGCCTAAGGCTAAGGCTACAGTTTCATTAGCCTAGTGGTTAATCCGGCCCTGGGGGTGAAATGGCAAATTTACAAATCGAGTAGACTTTTTTGCTGTTAATGTAATTAGTCGTTTTTATACCAACAAATGTTAGTTCATTTTTTTATGATGTAAATACATTTATAGAATACATTTGATATGAAACTCATTTACAAATTCAGGCTGTCTTGGAAGCCAATAGCGGGAACACCAAGTTTAATTGTTTCTCATTAAATGCAGGATTAAATTATCTTTTGTAAGGTATGTTTAGTTTTACTGTACTTCTAATGGTTTAGGCCATGGGCGGGGGGCTAAAGTTTATTGGAGCCCCGTATTCATAACCTTTGGCCTACATAATCAGTGTTACGTATTCTATTCAGTGTACCAAAACGTACGTGCATAATTTCTATCATCACTAGGTTTCATATTTTATGTTGTGTTCCATTTTGCATGCCATTAGCCTAACATAAACAGGGGCGGATCTAGCCTTCTGGGCTGACCGTTTCCAAAGTTTGAAAATTAAAAAATTCGTACGGAACTATTGTAAAACGTGAAATTTTCGCTAGCACCTTTTTTGCAGAAGTACATTTTCAAGTTGCTATAACATATTTTTAAATGAAATGAAAGATATAAAAATAAAACAATGGAAAATTACATCATATTTATCAAAATATTATATAATTAAATATTATATATATATTATTAAAGTATCATATAATAAAAAAATTCACTGAAAATTCTGACCGTCTTCCGGAAGACGGTGGAAGACGGTCTAAATCCGCCCCCGATAAATGAATACATTACTAGATCATTAAGCGGTTAACCATTTCTCTTATTGGCTAAGCTCCATGTCATCTTAGCATAATATAAAGGCCGTTAAATAATTGTTATTCACTATAATTATTGTCAGTCATTTGCTATTCACTGTGAACAAATAACTGATTTATTTTCTTAATTAAATACAAAACAATAAGGTGCTTTTTATAACCTTAACAATATTTGCTTGGGTGTAATCCAAGCTGGTGACCTCGAAGCAATTTGTATCACTCAGAAATATTATAGTAGGCCTACTCCATTAGCCACTTTCAATCGGTAACACTGTAGGACATCATAAATTGTTAACCCAGCCTGTAATTCTAACAATCAACTTGCATCAATTAATCGCTAGCATTAAATTAGTCATTATCACCTTAAACGGCTAAATCTAGGCCCAGTATATATATATATATATAGGGTGAACCAAATGTAGGTGGACAGTAAATGATAACGTTTATTTTGAGAATACATATTTAATTTTTGTGTATACTATAATACAAAATAAAATTTAAATAAATTTAGTTATAATATTTAATATAATAAAACACAAACACCATAGTTATAATGAACACCATAGTTATAATATAATATAACACAAACCGTATTCAACCTACTGTCCACCTACTTTTGGTTCACCGTGTATATATATATAAATACAAAAAGTATTTCTTAACTTTTTTGTGAACAAACCCGCTTATTATTTTTTGCTTTATACAGTAGAAATATATTATACAGTCCCAGCTGCGGTGGGACAAGTATCCATGAAAACGAGGATGGAAAATACCCTCAGAATACGGGGCCCAAAGCTTTTCAATGTCCTTCCAAAAGAAGTGAGGAATCTCCAGCACACCAACCTGAATAACTTCAAGAACCAGCTGGACAGATTCTTGTGCAAAGTCCCTGACCAGCCATGCGTGGCTGGCTACGAGGGCAGGAGGCGATCAGAAAGCAATTCCCTCCTTCACCAAGTCCCGCCAATGAGGCGGGATGCTGCAGAGGGGTCGACCGCAGGTCGATCCTGAACCGTCGTTCAAACTCAACAAAAGTAAACAAAAGTAAGTAAATACAGTCAAAATCCGAAATCCATTAAAACCAGTTTTTACTAATCAAAACTAGAAGCTACGAAGATCGTTCGCTAAAACTAGTATTACCAAGTCGAAACTAGTAAAAATATTAAAAAATAAAATGCTCGTCTCGCCCTAGGACATTTTTGTGCATGAATAAATAAAATAATATTTTATAAACTGTAATAATATGAAGCATGGACTATATTTGGTTTTAAAAAAATAAGTGCATAGTTCAAACCTCTGACTGCATATTTTGTTTTTATCCTTTAGTGCATACATGTATGTTCATATTAATGAGTTTTACCCCCATATTAAAAGTCGGTCTCTGTCCATCATTATGAAGATGATGATGATGATGATGGACGTCCCATATTGTAAACACAGTTATTTGTATAGATTTGTGCAAGTAATAATAATAATAATAATGGCTAAACTAATAAGTTAGTTATTTACATCAAATTAGTATTCATTTTCAATCCCTTTTTAAGAGGTGTTTACCTCAACGCAGACATTTTTTTATTTATATAAACAATATAGAGGATGTCCCATAAGTCCGGTGTCGTAGGAAAATTATATTAAATTAAATTTACAAAAGTTAATACCTACATTGGAACTAAAACAAATGTTTAAAATGATGTCTTGTTTGGGGACCATATTAGCCATTTCGTGTTATTGAACCAGCAACAAAAATAAGGTCCTCAAACAAGACCAGAGACGTCAACCTTTTGAAGTATGAAAATACGTGAGATTTCTCAATGTGCCTCACTTTGATCATAATTGGAAACATATCCCACATAAGGGAGTTTGAGACATTCTCCCCAATTTTATTATTATCATTAGTAATAATATGAGACAGTGAGATAGACTTTAAATCCATGAGACTCACGAAAAATCCGTGAGAGTTGATATGTCTGCAAGACATAAATTTGAACATTTGTTTTAGTTCTAATGTATAACTTTTGTAAATTTAATTTAAAATAAATTTTCCTATGAGACCGGACTTGGGGGACACCCTGTATTTGCAATCATTATAGGACACTTATTGAAGTTAAGTTTCTATGATGTATTCTATAATTTGTCTTAATTTTTAAATGTTAGCTCGTAATACAAGTAAACTATTTACGGTTTAATCTCGATGCGCCAAAAAATGAATTAAAGAAATGTTTTTTTTTCGTACCTTTTTTTACAAATGAAAACATTTATTAATACTAAGGTAAAAACAGTGTTTTTAAGAACATTGAAACCAATACATAGAAGAGAACTTTGAAATATTTAGTTCTGAAAGTGTTACAACGAGATGTATCCTTCTGAGAATGTTGTTCAACCTTCTTTATTAAGATCGGGCTTTCGCTTTGCTGGAGCGAACTGTCGTCATATTCCAAAGATTGCTCACGAGGTAAGACGTTAGGATCTATGTCCGGTGGGCTTTCTATAAATATGTCTTCAATAGCGTCTTCGGTTGTTGATCCCGTTGTTTTTTTACGAGAAGGGCAAATCTTTTCTACGTCTACTGGCCTTTGTTTGCATTTATTTTCACTGCAATCTGCGACAAAAAACAACAACAACAATATATATATATATGCCTGCCTCGGTGGTGGAGTGGTTAGTGTCGCTGACTACGAATCCCTCGGCCCCGGGATCGAGACCCGGTGACGGCAGGCGACGCACAGCAAAACCCAGCTGTTCATCCTTTCACCCAATAAAGAAAATGGTTGGTAGATAAATGGGTACCCTGAGTAGCCTAGTGTTTAAGACGCTGGGCTGCTGCTGGTGGGGTGTGGTTTGGATTCCACGTTAAACTGTAGGTCAAAGGTGGAGTGAAAAGCTTGACCTTCGTCAGCATGAACAATTCGGGCAGAAGCAAACCAAAAGTTAATATATAATATATATATACGCGACAATGCACAAGCACTTTATTTCCCTTTGTGTGCACCTCACGAACCTTACTTTCATGTTTACTGCACTCAGGGCCGCTGAGAGGGCGGGGAATTCCGGATAAATCCCCGGGACTAGGACCTCTAGGGGGCCCGGAAAGAGGGGGGATAAAATCTAAAAATATTAATAAAGCAATTAATTAAATAACAAAGAGGAAATATAATTAATGAACATACATTTTATAGAGATTATCGTAGTGAAACTGAAACAGATAAAATATTATCTACGGTCCACCAATGCCCAAGACCGACTTACAGATCTGGGAACCATTGTAATTGAAAGCCAGTTAGCCCATACTTTAAATTTCATCAGAATCATTTACCACTTTGCTAGAGAGAAGGCAAAGAAAGTACACTTCTAATTATGAAAATGTTGCAGTAAACAATTGTCTTGCCTGCATGGACTGGTACTGCATTTGTAAATTGTATGGTGATAGAATTAATATAATTGATTCGAAAAATAAAATGGTAATTTTCTTCCGAGTTGTTTATTCATTGTTAATTTTTTATTTTATTGGGTTCAGAATCCTAGCTGAGCCCTAAAAACGGCCAAGCTCTGAAGGGCCAGTTTAACCTGCAGCCCAAGTTAAGCTAGACTAAAAACTTACGGACTTCGAGGTCCTATTAGGTCCTACCTCAGGGTTGCTGACTCGATGTGGGCCTACCTTAGGCCTCAGTTGCATAAATTAAGATAAAAAACAAAAGGGGCACTATTTATGGTCTTCTTTCTAAACCTTGCAACAACAACACAACCTGCACCATTGCACGATGCAACAATCTTGTATCTAAACAACCACACTGAATTGCAAGAGAGCTCTCTATAAGACCACGCCCTGTAAGTGCCGCATTCAACAAACGAGTAGGAAGGACGCGCAGCGCCCCAAAAAAATGATGCCACAAGAGTGCCCAAACAATGATGCCACAAGAGCCCAAAAATGCTAGCTCTAAATTAAGTGAATTTTTCACTAACCTTACAATTATGAGATGGATATATATACACATCTTAACTTAATATATACATGCAATGCTGCATCAATCAGCTCAGTCATCATATCGCCTTGGGACAACAATGGTTCTTCCTCTTCTAGATTTTCTAACACTCCCCACCGAAGAGGCATTGTTGTCATTACCTTCTACAAATTTAGCCAAGCCTTCTCCATGAGGCTGTAACTCAAATGTTTCATCTTGACTATCCGTGTTTTTGCCGATTTCTAAAGCATAGAGTTTTTGTATGGTCTCTTTAATTTTCCTCCTGAAGTCTTTACCAGTGCAGACCTAACTAAATTGTCTTTGCCAACAAACAACTCTTCAATTATGCCAAGCTTCCAGCACTGCCTTGGTCTTTCATCCCCAATCATTACCACTTCTCCCACCTTGATACAATTTACATTGGAGCCCTTTATATTGCCTGATGGGTAATAATTGAGTTCTGGCAAGTATTCCAGCTGCCACCTCTTCCATAACTGACCTTGTAGCTCTTCAAGGTACTTGAACCTTCTGGTTAACTCTCCTTGAGTGCTCTGGATAGGCTGCAAATCTTCTGGCAAACTGGAGCTTGATGTTAATCGTTTACCACAAAGAAAATGATTTGGTGTCAATGGCTCTGCATCCTGCATACTGTTACAAACAAAAGTGATAGGCCTACTGTTCACCATTGCTTTTACTTCACACAAAACAGTGCAGAATTCTTCTTTGCTCAAATGAGCCTTAGCTAAAAGTTTATTTAATGGACACTTTACACTTCTCACTAGCCTTTCCCAAAATCCTCCCCACCATGGTGCTCTCTCAACAATAAACTCCCACTGTACCCCTTGGTGTGAAAAGTAGGATTGGAATCCTTCCTCTTTTAGCAAGGATCAAACTTCTTGGAGTTCCTTTGCAGCCTTTTTGAAGGTTTTTGCATTATCCGATATGATTTTATTTGGGAAACCCCTTCTGTTCACAAACCTTTTAAAGGCCAAAAGAAATACATCACTACTTAAGTTGCTCACCAACTCCAAATGGATTGCTCTGGTGGTAGTACATGTGAAAAGACATATATAACCTTTGTTAGACTCCCCTTGCTCATACACATAGACTGGACCTGCGAAGTCTACTCCCACTACATCAAATGAGGCAGTATAGACACACCGTTCTCTTGGAAATGGAGCCACCTTTTCATAATAAGGCTTTGCACTCCAACGCTTGCAAACGACACATTTATGCAAGACCTTTTTTACTACTTGTCTAATTTTGGGAATCCAAAATTGTTGTCTGATATCTATTATCACTTCTCTAGCTCCAGCATGTAACAACTTATGATGCGTATCCGATCAAAAGTTCCACAAAGTGCCCCCCAGAAGGTAGCAAAATTGGATGTCTTTTCTCCTCTGGAAGCCCAGAAAACTGTAGTCTACCTCCTACTCTCAATAAGTCCTGATCCAAAAACACATCCAAACCCTTGAGAGCAGAATGTGTTGGCGGAACCTGTAATGGACTGCTGGTGAGCAATTCCCTCTCTTCACCAAATTTTTCCTTCTGCACATATACCACCCAGTATTGCCTGGCTTGCTGAATCTCCTTACTGTTCAGAATTCCTTCCCTTCTTGTTTCTCCCTTAATGTTGTTTGTAAATCTATATACCCATGCTGTCACTCTTAACAACCTTTTCAGACTGCTAATGTCCTCAAGCCTCAATATGGGGTCCTGCTGCATAACTTGACAACTGTTCACAGTGCATTTTCTCATCTCACTCACCCATTCTTCTTCAGCCTGGCATTCTCCTACAATAGGCTGATTAGAAGGCCCGTTTTCACTTCCAAGTTTTAGCCACTCTGGCCCATTCCACCACAAACTTGATTGTGCAAGATTTTTCACTGAAATTCCCCGTGTTGGTAGATCAGCTGGGTTTTGGGTGCCTGGACAATGCTGCCATTCCTTGGGATCTGTGTGTGCTTGAATTTCCTCCACCCTATTGGCAACAAATAGTTTCCATTTCTTGCCTGGCTTCTTAACCAGTGCCAAACTATAGTGGAGTCTGTCCAATAATAGCTTGGAATTTCATCAAGGGCCAAAGACTTTTGCACTGTAACTGCAAGCCGACTAGCAATAACTGCATCCATCAATTCCAACCTTGGAATAGAAAGCCTTTTCAAAGGTGCTACTCTGCTCTTTGCAGCAACCAACCTGCAACTTATTTCCTCTTTGAATGTACCTCTTATATAAATACAAGTTGCATAGGCTTCCTCACTTGCATCACAAAAGATGCGCAGCTCCAAATTGTCTGGACTATTGTTCAACTCTCCAAAGTACCATCTTGGGATTTCAATGTCTCCAAAATGTGCCAATTCTTTGAACAAATATTTCCACCTTACTACCATATAATCAGATAACTCTTGATCCCAACCAAGTCCAATTTCCCAGAGGCTCTGAAACCAAATTTTTTACTTTATCATAAATGGAGCCGGGAATCCAAGAGGATCAAAGACCTTTGAAGCCAAACTAAGAGCTGTACGTTTTGTCCACCTTGTCTCATTCTCAGCCAGCTCTACTAAAGATTTCCCATTGAAGGTAAACATCCTCTCCTTGCTGCCAAACAATGCCTAGCACCTTCGTGTCTATTGCCCACAACTCCTTAACACCAGAATCCTCAATAATTTCTGTTGCATCAGGTACTACACAGGACTGACTCAAACTGTTGTAACTGAGAATGATTGTTCTGCCATTTTCTAAGCTCCATGTCAGCCTCCCTCATTATAGCTCTAGCCTCCATGAATATCTGTTTAGCCATTTCTGTATTATCCACGGAACACAGCAAATCATCAACATAATTTTTCCTTGTGTGTTTAATAGTGTTAGGATAGACTTCAGAATATTTTTTAAAATGGTACTGCATAGTAGCTGCCAACAGAAATGGACTAGAGCTGAGGCCAAATAACATTGACTTCATTCTATATGCTTGAACCTTAGGTTCATTTTCCAACAAGTCTTTCGTATCCACCCACAGATACCTTACTGCATCTCTGTCCTCTGGTTTTAATTTTATCCGCAAAAAGGCTTGCTTCACATCTGCAGTCAATGCTACTCTACCAAACCTGAATCTCAGTAACAAGGAAAATAAATCTGCATTTAAATTTGGCCCAGCATCCAAACAGTCGTTCAAGGACCACCTTTGTCCTTGGCTGAGCCATCAAAAACTACCCTCAGTTTGGTGGTAGTTTTGTCTCGCCGTACCACTGGATGGTGTGGCAGATAATGTGCCTCCTGGCTCACCAGCTCACCTTGCACCCTTTCAGCATAGCCCTCCCTTACATAGCTTAGGATGGCCTCATTGTATTCAATTAACAACTTATTTTTTCTTAGCCTGTACAATCGTAATGGGGGATTTCAACAGCAAGATTGGAGAAGACCGCAGAGGCTACGAGGAGCAGATGAGACCATTTGGAGTGGGAGATAGAAACGAGAGAGGAGAAAGACTATTGGAATTCTGTCAACAAAATCAACTTGTGGTGTCAAACACTCGGTTTTCCCATAAATACAGCCGACGATACACATGGAATCACCCAGATCAAATATATAAGAGCTGTATAGACTTCATACTGGTAAGGAAAAGATGGGTTATATCAGTGAGAAATACCAAAGTGATGAGGGGAGCAGACTGGGACTCAGACCACGAAATGGTGCTGGCTAATATAAAAGTAAAATTTGCATCAGCGACACCTAGAATTAAGCAGGAAATCAAGATAAATGTCCAAAAATTGGAGGACCCAGCCCTGAAAGAGGAGTACAAGAGAAGAATACAGCTCAAATTTGAAGTAATACTGAACATGGACGGCAGCGCAGAAGACGTGTGGCGGAGGGGGAGAGATGAGATAAAACATGAAGCAAGGGAGATACTCGGGACCAAGCGAAGAGCAAAGCGGCAGTGGATGACCGAAGAGATATTGGAGATGTGCGATGAACGGAAGGAGGCAAAGAGAAAACGAAACATAAATCCTACGGAAGCCAACACGAATAACTATAGAAGACTCTGTAGAACAGTAGAGTACATGTGTAGAGAAGCAAAGAGAAGATGGATCGAAGGGAAATGTGAAAAATGTGAGAGCACCTTCAGAGCGGGAAACTCAAAAGAACTATACAAAACAGTGAAGGAAATAACGCGAAAATGGTCTGCAAATTCAATTGTTGTAAGAAACGAAAGGGGAGAGAAAACTGCGTTAGTAGAAGAAGTAAAACAAATATGGAAAAAGTATTTCGAGAAGGTGTTTACGGGAATGGAAGAACAAGTAGATTTCAGGAATTTCCCAGAATTGGAAACGGAAGAGAGGAAACCCCAAATATATTAGAGAGCGAAGTGAAATGGCACATTGCATCTCTACATTAAATAAGTGCCCAGGAAGAGATAATATACCGGGAGAACTGTTGAAAGAAGGGGATGAGCCAATGGCCAAATGGTTAACCTCATTGATACAGAGATGCTAAATGGTGAACCGATTCCCGCAGATTGGTTGCATGGACTAATCATCCCGATTCATAAGAAAGGTGATGTGACAGAATGCGAGAACTATAGGCCAGTGTGTTTATTATCAAATGCCTACAAGATTCTGGCAAAGACCTGCAATACAGAATGCGTACAAGAGAAGAGGAAGTGCTGTCGGAGGAACAGGCGGGGTTTAGGCGGGGCAGAGGAACGGCAGACCAAATATTCACATTGAGACAAATAGCGGAAAAGAGAGGGGCATATAATAAGAATACATATTGAGTATTTATAGATTTCAAACAGCCTTCGACTCAGTCTGGAGAGAGGGGATGGTGCAGGTGCTGAGAAGGGAAGGATTCGAGAAGCAAATAGTAGAACTAATACAACGATTGTACTCGAACACATCTGCAGCAGTAAGAAAGGGAAATATAACGACCGACACATTTCCAACAAAAAGAGGTGTGATCCAGGGCTGTCCGTTATCATCCCACTTATTTAATTTGTTTTTGGAAGCGGTAATGAGGCAGGCATTGCAGAATTACGAAGGATCCATCAAAATAGGAGGTGAAATCGGCACGGACTTGAGGTATGCAGATGACATAGTGCTATTGGCGGAGACTAAAGAAGAGGCGGCTACAATGATAGAACGAGTGAAAGAAACATGCAACAAATACAATCTGAAAATAAATGTAGCAAAAACCGAAATAGTGAAAATAGGAAAAATAGATGAAGTAGTGAATCTACGCCTTGCAAACAGCCAAATTGAACAAGTACATGAATTCAAGTACCTGGGAGTCTACTTTACCAGTGACAACAACACTTATCGAGCAATGCGGGAGAGGATTAAACTGGGATATGCGGTAATGAATAAAATGGATAAAATCTGGAAAGACAAACACATCAGTATGAAACTAAAAATCAGAGTATATGAACCCATAGTACTGCCAACAGTACTGTTCGGAGCTGAAAGTTGGATAATGAGAGAGAAAGAGCGGAAAAAGTTAAATGCATTAGAGATGTACTGTTTGAGAAGGATTTGTGGGGTGAGATGGATGGACCGGGTGACCAATGAGGAGATCAGGAATCGGACCAACGTCAAGATGCCAGTGAATAGCAAAGTCGAAGATTCAGAGAAGATGGTTTGGTCATGTGGACAGAATGAGGGAGGAGAGGTTGCCCAGAAGAGCCATGTACGCAAGAGAGGATAGAACTAGACCGCGGGAACGCCCAAGAAGAACATTGTTGACGAGATTTAAGAGCGGGAACGCGGGGAGAGAATGGAGAGAGCTGACAATGATGGCGAGACAGAGACGAACCTGGATGGAGTACAGAAGTCATCAGAGGGACCCAACCCGGCTCTAACCGGACGGGAAGTAAGTCATATATATATATATATATATATATGAATAGAAACGACGTAAATAAGGAGCGTCTCTGCACACGGGGAAGAGAAATAACGAATAAATGAAAAATGAGGCGAACCGCCCGGGAATCGAACCCAGGGCCTTCCAATTGCCGGTTGGAAGGCCCTGGGTTCGATTCCCGGGCGGTTCGCCTCATTTTTCATTTATTCGTTATTTCTCTTCCCCGTATGCAGAGACGCTCCTTATTTACGTCGTTTCTATTCATTTATATACTGCGTGGTCATTGCAGTTAAATGCTATATATATATATATATATATATATATATATATACAGGGCGTCCCAAAAAAATGTATACACACTTTAACAGCTGATAGCTCAATTGATGTTTCTTTCTTTCCAAGTTAAACCCATTAGAATTAATAATGGCAGTCAGACTAAGCTTTGAACAAAGGAAATTCATTCTAAAATGCTACTGGAAGTGTGAAAACGCAGTTGAAGTGCAAAGACAGTTTAGGAGGGAGTTTCAAACAGATCCACCAACGCGACTTACCATCACTCGAATTAGAGATAAGTTTGAAGCCGATGGAACTGTTCAGAATGTCCACAAGAAGCGTTCCGGAAGACCACGGACATCGACAAGCCCCACAAAGCAAGAAAGAGTACTGGAAACGTATCACCAAAGTCCAAGAAAATCTGTGCGGCAAGCGAGTCGTGAGGTAGGAATTTCAGAATCGTCTGTCCAACGCATTTTGAAGCGCTGTCAATGGAAAAGTTACATTCCAAGATTAGTCCATGCTATTAATGAAGATGATGATGATCCGGACCGAAGAGTGGAGTATTGCGAGTGGTACTTGGCACGATGTGGATGTGGATTGGACGAAGGGGTTTCGTAGAATACCCTCCGCGTTCACCAGACCTCACACCACTAGACTTTTTTTTATGGGGATACTTAAAAGACAAAGTCTACGCTATAAAACCTGCAACAGTCGCTGAATTGAGAGCAGCCATTGAACGAGAATGCACACAAATACCAAACGAAATGTTTCGTGATGTTTGCGATTCCATTGCTTCGCGTTATCAGCAGTGCCTGGACCAGAACGGACGTCAGTTTGAAAACAGGCGTTGACAAAACAATTAAATAATGTCTGTAGATTCTATTACATTTTGAAAATGAAATGTATTTTAATAAACACTGCCTTTATAAGTATTTAAAGTGTGTATACATTTTTTTGGGACGCCCTGTATATAAGTTAAAAGTGAAATAATTATAAACGCTGAAACAGCTCCTCTCGTTTCAGTTACTCATAAACTGCTCTCCCTTCCACACATTACATAGAAAGAATTTAATTTTTAGCAAATGCCCCCAACAGAGGTGCACCACCATCCCTGACTTCACGGCGATCCGTCAAGATCGTACTCGGGGTCACGGGGGTGGACTCATCACTTACATACGGTAAAAGCATTAGCTACACTGATGCCACCCAAAACATTACAAACACAATCCAAGCAGATAACACGATAGAAGTACAGGCAGTTAATATTAAAACACGCGCAAAACACAACACCACACTCATCAACATTTACATCCCAACAGATAGTTCACCTCAGGTGCCAGCCAATTACAATCCACAGTTACACAATCTGGCCTTTCTCACTAATGTCATCTTAGGAGGAGACTTCAACGCTGAAGACACTAGTTGGTACCTGCACAACCAAAGCAACACCAGAGGCGCCAACATAGCCACACAACTAAACAGCCTCTTCATTCTTAACAATACAGAAGAACATACACACATACCACATCAAGCAGGATGTTCAAACTCCTCCCCAGACATAACGTTCTGTTCCCCCTCACTAGCAACACATACACACTGGAGAACAGAAAAACAACGGTCATCAGACCACCTGCCCATCATCATTACAACACGTTCTACACTCTGCCCCAACAGCCTTAGGCACACCTACAGAAATTACAAGAAAGCTGATTGGGAACAGTTCAAAATACAGACTGAGGAACAATTCACCACATTAAACAGCACACCCATCATAAACATCAATACAACATTCAAGACATTTAATCAGATCATCAATAATGCAAACAAATACATACCCGAGGGCAACATTAGGAAATACAACCCAAATTACACTAGAGAAATAGCCCACCTCATAAGGCAACGTAACAACTTCAAACATAACACAAACACCACACACAGAAACCATAAAACAGCAGATACAACAGCAGATACAACAGCTCAACACAGAAATAAACAATAAACTCAAAGAAAAACAAACAAACATTTAGGGAATTCATAACAACACTAAACCACTCCACAGATACATCCAGGCTATACAAGATTATAAACAGCATTACCCACTCTAACAGCGGCATTCACACCTCACACGCGGCTATCTGTCGCAGCCAAAATAATATCCCAACATATACACAAGCTAACATTCTAGTTAATCACTACGCAAAGATAAGTCACTTAAACAGAGACAACAACCAGAAACACACACACAGACAGACAAACAGCCAGACACAAGAAAACCTACAGACTCGACACGACCATTACACCCTTCAATACAGACCAGACCACCAAGATCATCAAAAGCATTAAGAATTCGAAGGCTACTGGACCAGACAACATATCTAACATACACCTTAAACACTTGGGCCCACAGGGAATACTAGCTCTCACAAATATCAGCACATATTCATACAAACACTGTATTATTTCTCACATATGGAAACAAGGCAAAATTATTACACTACTCAAACCAAACAAAAATCTAACAGAACCAGCTTCCTATAGACCCATTACTTTACTATGCACACCTTCCAAAGTAACAGAAAGACTAATCTTACAAATCACCAACCCACACATACCACTATCGCCTACTCAACATGGATTCAGACCTCACCACTCAACCACGACATTACTCACTAACCTCACGCAGCACATCATGGATGGCATCAACTCCAGACGACCAGCTAAACGTACACTATTAGCAACAATAGGCATTAGTAAAGCATTTGATGCTATCCCACGCTTCCCTCTCATAAATAAAATACTCAACACAAACATGCACAATAACACTAAAAGATGGCTGAGCAACTATCTTTCAGGAAGATACTCACATGTCACATTTAAAGGCAAGTCATCCAAAAACAAGCTTTTTCCGAACGGGGTCCCTCAAGGCTCTGTTCTCTCACCAACACTGTTCAACTTATACATGCATGATATTCCAACACCCAGAGATAACAAGCTTACCTTATCATCATATGCAGATGACATCACTCTAACATCCACCCACAACAACATCGACACCGCTACAAATAACCTACAAACATACATAACAGTATACAAGACTGGCTCACACACAATAGACTCAAAGTAGCGCCCACAAAATCAACCATCACCTTGCTTACAAGCAATACAAAAGAACACCAGATAACTCCACAGCTTATACTAAACAACACCAACATTCCACACACTCACAGGACCAAAATACTTGGGGTCACATACAACACATCATTATCTTTTGCAAACCACATTCAGGACATTAAAAACAAATGTACGTCAAGACTTAACATGCTTAGGGTACTAACAGACACAAACTTTGGACATCAGCAGGAAACAACATCACTCATATACAAACAATATATTCGCTCAGTTATGGACTATGCTAGCTCATGCTAGGCACCCATTATCTCAAGCACACACATAAACTAACACCTTACAGACAATACAAAACAACGCACTTCGTATCATTACAGGATGTACTCAAACAACACCAATAGAACACCTGCACACAGAACAAAAAATAATGAAAGTTAGGGAACATTTACACATGAGGGGAACCCAATTCATGGCAGCAGCGACAACTAACTCACAACACCCTTGCCACTACATGTATGATACAATCATGCACCAACACCTCGCACCGTTAAGGTAACACCAGAGACACATTATAACCAAATACTCCATTCCATACCACGCCCCATAGACATCACACAGTACAGAAAATACACACACACACACACACCTAACCCACAAAGCACTGACGCGACTCGGTCCGAATGCGGTCCTAGGTGCGAAGCCTCCACCCATTGACAGGTCAGAGACCATCCTGAGCAGATCGGATCGAGTTAAATTAGCACGATTCCGATGTGGACATCACCCCAACTTACAGATATATAAACACAGACTAGACAACTCCACAGACGACACTTGCCACCTGTGCCAGAACACACCACAAACAATTGAACACATTATGACAGACTGTACCGCTCTAGCACAACATAGAACACAACATCACTAGTGCGCTGAACCTCTGGTCCATTCAGGAGAGGGCGATCGGTTACCTGCGTGCCGCCGGCTTGCTCGATCAGGGTGGGCTGATCGGCTAACCAACAACAACAACAACAGCAGAGGTGCATAATCACCATTTTAACTAAAACTACATATAAAAATAGATCATTATATTTATTAAAACTGCGTTATTTCTTTCTCACCGCAGAGGTGAGGGTATTGGCTTGAACGACCTGTCCCTTCGGGGCACATCGAACACGATTTTCCTCGTATGTAAACCGGTTTCCCACGCACCCCATAGACACTCCCGAGCACGCAAGTCAATTGGGCAAACCAGGAGCCAGATTTCTTGAACAGAACTTGTTTGCAGCCAATGTGGTTAATCTTATCATTTGCGAAGAATATCACTGGGTAAAATCGATTGGAATAGGATCTGAAATTAAACAAATGAATGACTATAGTTTTAAAATAACTTATACAGGGTGTTTCGAAAGTCTCTATGCACTTACATATCTATAGTCTAAATAATACGATAAGTATTATTCAGAGAATATATATATATATATATATATATATATACACGTGTGCGCAGGACTGTTGAAATACCCGTTATAAAAGCAGTAAAGATTCACATATTGTTTAATTATGAAACTAACTCGGACGTTTTCCTTTCTTCAAATGCTATTTCAAAATTTTGAATAAAAAATATATCTTTGTTCTTACTTAAACTTTTTAAGCATATTCAACCTGAAGGTCGGATATAATTACT
This sequence comes from Bathynomus jamesi, assembly GCA_023014485.1. Taxonomy (NCBI): domain Eukaryota; kingdom Metazoa; phylum Arthropoda; class Malacostraca; order Isopoda; family Cirolanidae; genus Bathynomus; species Bathynomus jamesi. Next base: position 15,759 of record JAJOZX010002077.1, read on the forward strand.
ATTATTTATGAAGCTTCGGATTAATTTTTGAGAAATGTACTCAATATTGTTCAAATAACTGGGTCGTATTTTCACTGAAGAGACTTGGATAGCTCCAAATTGAATTCCATCTGAAAAAAAACAACACCGCCTCTCATTATTAAAATTGCTAATCATTAACTACGAGAATATCAGATTTAGAAATAACTCGCTGGCAACTGATATGATATCTTCGACTTTGGAAACAAATACATATAAAACAACAGGGTGTCTCGGAAGTCGCGCACCTTTATCATTAAATTAAATGAAGCTATATTAGCCTGTGGTCAGGGCCGCCGAGAGCTGCCCTGGGTCGCAGAAAAGGATTTGTATATGGGCCCCCCTGTTTACTCAGTATTTTATTATGAATGTTTTTTGTGTACATAACAAGCAAACTGATTATATGTCCAAGTCACTATTCAAAACATACAGTATGAATAAACAACTCGGAAGAAAATGACCATTTTATTTTTCGAATCAATTATATTAATTGTATCACCATAATTTTACAAATGCAGTACCAGTCCATGCAGGCAAGACAATTGTTTACTGCAAGATTTTCATAATTAGAAGTGTACTTTCTTTGCCTTCTCTCTAGCAAAGTGGTAAATGATTCTGATGAAATTTAAAATACGGGCTAATTGGCTTTCAATTACAATGGTTCCCAGATCTGTAAGCCGGTCTTGGGCATTGGTGGACCGCGGATAATATTTTATCTGTTTCAGTTTGACTATGATAATCTCTATAAAATGTATGTTCATTAATTATATTTCCTCTCTGCTATTTAATCAATTGCTTTATTAATATTTTTAGATTTTATCCCCCATCTTTCCGAGCCCCCTAGAGGTTCAGGCCCCGGGGATTTATCCCGGTTCCAGGCCCTCTCGGCGCCCCTGCCTGTGGTGCGCGACTTTTGAGACATTCTATATTGAAAGAAGGCGTTCGCGTAAATCGGAGGTGTTGGTTATTGGTGGTTATTTGTAAGAGTGGCACAGAATTACCTGGTAAAAGTTAATAAAATACGTAGTAATTTGCTATATAATTCTGACGCGTTTTGCACTATGAAATATTTGTAAATGTTAATGAAAATAGGCACAAAAAGTGAATAATAGAAGTTTGTAGGAAATGGACAACTTGCAAGAAATCTGTTTATAAACTTTCCGAGTTTGTAATGGAATTTATACAACAATTATTCAAACAGTTTTAAATATCTGTAAAAAGGAAAGGTTTCGCAAAAAACAAAATTATCTTCGTGTTCGCAATTAATTACTTAAAGTTTAGCTAAAAAGACATTAAAAAAAATATTGTAATCCATAATTTGTCATTTTCAATAAATTTATATTTTCGTAATTCATTTTGTTATTTGCTATCTCCATTTTAGCTTTGCTATGTTGCTATTAATATGTAAGTAATAACAAAAAATTTAATTTTGGGAATAGATATATTTGTAGCTTTGATAAACATATACAGGGTGTTCCATAAGTCCGGTCTCATAGGAAAATTTATTTTAAATTAAATTTACAAAATTAATACATTTAAACTAAAACAAATGTTCAAATTTATGTCTTGTTTTGGCACCTTTTTTTTGGTTGCGGGTAGAATAACGCAATGGCTAATATGGAAGTGAGTTACACTCCTGAGGAAAAGACGGAGGCCTTTTCATACGAAGCCGGATAGGTTGAACAATGGTCGATGCTGAGTATTTGTTCAAACACCCCTCAATATCCCGCCCCTCCCCCCCCAAAATAGAAATATGTATAAATAATAAATAATAATAATAATAAAATCACTTTATAAGGATCACGAATATAAGGATCACCGCTTATATGATTCACTTTTCATATCTCATTCATTATTTTTTTTTTGTCGGTTATTTGGATCGGTAAAATCCGGATAGAGGGATAATTTTTTTCCTGACATTAATCCTCCACAATTTTTTATTTTTTTATTATTTACATATTAATATTCATTGGTACTTTCTGTTATCCCGGACCCCAGACTTTTTGCCAGTTGTCAAACTTCAATTTTGACACAAAATATTTTGGTTAAAACTAACGAAAATATCACGACTTAACCTAACCAATTATCAAGGACGTACAGTTTCCCTAACCGGGCATTCAATTAACCTAATTAGTTGTTAAGGTTAGGTTAATTCGTGATATTTTCGTTGGTTATCCTATAAGGCTAACTAAAGAAGGCTGGGGGCCCTGATCTTCAGGTAATCCTAGAAGCTATTTAATTTTTTGCCATCTAATTTTTAGAACACTCTGCATCACTGGATTAAGGAAGTCAAAGAAGCTCTTAGCAGCTCTACGACGACATGGCGAGTGTATAAATACTTCAATTAATAATTATTTTAATATGCTGAAAACTTAATAGTGTTCCCTCTTAAACTATCTAAAATTAGGCCAATTTTTAATAATTCTTTGTTTTGAAAAGGATTGCTGAAATAAATTTATCCATATTGTTTATACTAAAATATAACATTTTCTGATGAGTTGGATAACTGTCGGTTATATGGATCAGTCGCGTATAGGGATCATTTTACGATTACCCGATGTCATTACGTCATTGTAGCATTCCTACCAAATATTCTACATTTGCAGCAGTAATGACCCTTCGATATGTCTGCACACCTCTTTGCGAAGTGAAAAGCGGCTTCCTCACACTTCTCGCACCAAATCTGTGAAATAAACAATGGAAAACAATGAGTTTAGACCCTAATTAAACGTATTACAATGGTAATACGAAGTCCACAAATCAATAGTCAATCCATCCTTGTTTAAAATTTCAAACACTTTTCTGAGAGAAAGAAAAGGCAGTCAGTCAACAAATTCACAAAATCTGTATGACTTCATTTATAATTTAGAGTTTCGTGAGCTAAATGTGAGCGTTAAACTATCTCGCTTAAAATTTTCTCTTCACAATTTTTGTGAAATTATTTACACTTAAAATGCGATTATAGATTAACTATAGACATAGGTAGGCTTCTGATAGCCTGTTAGCTGAGTTTGTAATCATATCCTAATTCACTGTCTGTGTGACTGTATGTCTGTCTGTCTGTCTCCTTTTCAGGTCCAAACGACTAGACCGATTTTCATGAAACTTAGAAACAACACCCTCTATTTTTAGCAACTTTTTTCCAGATCGGGTGTCTCCCCCTCCAAAAATCTCAATTATCCCCAAAAATATTTATTACTACTAAAACACTTAAATTTCAAGATTTTGGGATGTGACACTCAAAATTTTGATGGTTGCTTTCTTCCGTGAATTTGTTGTTCTGTTGGCTTTTATGACTATTAGAAAAATATAAAATTTTATACAAGCGTCGACTAGTGTCCTTCCCTATCATTAAAGTCTACAAGTAAACCAAGTCCCAACACGCTTCTACAGAGTTTCATACACTTTCGTGGAATGATGAAAATCAAGTTGGTCAATAAATTTAGAAAAATGTAGCCATTAAAATTTTTAGCTACGCATCGGAAGCCATAATAGGTAAAAAAAAATATATATATATGACAAGTTATATTTAAAATTTAACCGCTTCTTCAGCTTCAAGTGAAGCTGCATTTAAAATTTAAGTGATTCGTAAGCTAACTGTAAATGTTAAACTGTAACTCGCTTAAAAATTTCTTAAAATAATCTTCATTACATTTTATTGCTTGACTATTGTCTACAACCAATTAAAAAAATACATGAAAAAGTGAAAAAAATAAATAAAAATAAAGTTGCACATCGTCCGGCTGTAAAAGGATACATTTTAGGTGAAAACGATATCAGTGATAGTATATGTGTCACACTATTTAGTTCCCAAAGTAGTATGGCCGCAAAATGTTCGAGTGCATATGCACTTGCAATGTTGATCAATTGTTGCAAGGTGCCAGCCCCTTCCCCCCTGGGGTGGGGGTAATGGTGGAGAGGGGTGGGGGTAATGGCGGAGGGGGGTTATGCAACAAGGGGGTGGGGTTAGCACCCAAGTTGCATAAAGGGGGATGAGAGGGTTTTGGGGGAGAGGGAAAATGACCTCCCCCAAAGGGGTAACCCAGGCACCGAAGGTGCACTCGCTGTAGGCGAGTTTGCGAAGCACAAGTAGTGCCTGCAGGCTCTGCTTGTGTCCAAAAAAAAAAAAAAATTGGAATGTTCTGAAAACTTAATTTCTACAGTCACATCGCATTCTTTTTTGATAAGAATAAAACATGTTTCCTAAACATTATCCTAGATTATAATACCAACACATATTAGTACCATAACTGTACAGTAAATACTGTATGTATTGTCCGAAGGGTAATGACAGCTTTCCAAAGGAACTAGCAAAAATATCCCGCCTGTAGAGTGTGTTTTTTGTTGTTATTAACTTATTTTAACTTTTACATCTTTTAGTTTCACATAATCACTAAATTTCAGATATTTTGTCATATCTCAATTTTGAAAACGAGGCACATTCGAACGAAAACGTCTTGACTCGGATTCTACATTCGAATCCCCTCATACGACACTAATCAAACGATGTGATCAGTGCGGGGACATTTAATGTGGTTGTAAATTCTATCTGGAACTGCGAGGGTCTGTAACTTCTCACCGCTTCACACCCCTTTGCAACATTGCAATGTTGTAAAGGAAAGAGTCTCGTAGTATTATAATACTCCACACACATCTTTTAACAGACTAATACCCTCTTTACACTCCATTTTAACAGATTAACCCTTTGAAGCCAATCGTAAAAAAATGGATGAAAATCATCCATACATATGGACAATAATACACCATCAGATATAATGACAAAAAAACCCACTTAACTAAGCTAAAAAACTCTTATTTTCCACCTCTGAAGATATAATTATGCAGTTGTCTATGATATTACTTAACCAACCTTGTGACGAAGATTTAGGGTTTTTTATACAAAAAATTAGGACCTAAAAAATATGAGGGCCTAAGACTAAGGCTACAGCTTTATTAGCCTAATGGTTAATCCAGCCCTAGGTGTGAAATGGCAAATTTACAAATCGAGTAGACTTTTTTGCTGTTAATGTAATTAGTCGTTTTTATACCAACAAATATTAGTTCATTTTTTATGATGTAAATACATTTATGGAATACATTTGATATGAAACTCATTTACAAATTTACGTATAAATATCCAATTGAGTTACACTTACATTAAATTTGTAAAAATATTATATCTCTACAGTTGAAGAAAGTTCACTGAATATTTTAAAACCTTATTAAAAAATTAGGGATTTTTCAAATTTTAAATTTCGGCGAATTTCTTTCCATCTTTGTACACCAAAAATATGTACAATTCAATCTAGTCATGAAACATATTGGGGACAGTGAAGGGTCAACTGTTCAGAGATTTATTGGCACGACCATGCACAACCGACTCTACAGCTGATCGATTTGGCATTCTCTCGACAAGTTAAAAAAAAATTTCCTTACCATTTCAAGCATCTTTGCAGCCTTTGGAAACCTTAACTGGCGACTTCCCCTCACCTCATCACCACCCGCGACCCGGTTTCTAAATAAGTTAAAAATTCTGAGTATTTGTTTTCTTTGATCCTCATTTTGGGAAAATACTCCGCACCTTCAGGACATACCGAATAATTCATCCGTGGTTCATCGCATAAATAATGTTTGTTAACTAAACACCAGTCTTTAGCATGAACTGTCACTGATGAAAGAATAATTAGAGTTTTTAATTTTAACATAATGAATGATAGGACGCGCATTACAATAAATTACAGTATAATAGCTGCGGGGATATAACAAATTCACTGAATGGAATAATAAACCCATTACAAATTATATATTTCTATTCTGGATGTCTTCGACAAATTTTCAAAGAAAAAAGAAAAAATTACTCGATTTCGTAAAATCTAAAATAAAATGAGACAATAAAAAATTACGGTTTTATTGAATGATCACAAAATTATTAAAAAGACTGCGGAATAACGCGTGCCTGGAAAGGCAGTCCCGTGGCCACGACTTCCCAAGTGAAGGGAGGGTCGAAGTTGTAGAAAGGCGAACCTTTTGCTGCAACGACCTAGTCACTGCGGAGGGGGTTTAGAGTAATTTAGAGTAGTTTGTGAAGTGTAAAAAAATGCAAAAAAAAATGCAAGTGTTTAATAAATGATGTTATATATTATAATATCACATCATAAGTTATAACTATGGTTACAAAAGTGAACCTTTCTTGTGAAGGGGGGGTCGTTCGACACCCCTTCCCCGGGCCCCCTTAGCTACGTGCCTGAAAGACGACATGTAGTAAAAAGTGCTTGAAATTAACGAGTATTTATGGCACAAACTGTACAAGTAGATCCGAGTAATGTGTTTGTTCCCCGAAAGTGATTCTTGTGGCACAGAAATACACAGTACCAAGAAAAAGGCTGTCCCAAAAAGTAAAGAACGTCGAGTCCCGTATAGCAAAATTAAACTGATTTTAAAACTAATCAAAGTAAATTAAATATTATAACATTAGAAGAGACTACGTTTCGGATATAATATATATGCCCATCTTCAGGCTTATTCCTCAGATTCGTCACAATTTAATTAATGGGGACTATGAACCTATGCACCATTCATGAAAGGCGTTCATCATGGTATTTTAAGAATTATTTCCATGGCTAGTAATCACTCCATTCCCACTGACACTTTTATAATGGTGGTTTTATTTAATAAATCAACTCGTCTATCTCTTTAACACTTTTAAAATGAGAAACCTTTTTATTTTTTAATATTCCTTTCCTTTAACTAGAAAACAAAATGAAACTGTTTTGAATTCTTTGTTATTCTTCGTTTTCCAAATAGAGCAAATTCAAAACCAAACGAACAGTTACCGTATCAAAACAATGATTTCACATAATGGAAACAAATAATGCAAACGATATCAATTACGTATTAAATTTTAATTATGAATTAATCTTATCTCTTAAGTCTTGTTTGGGTGTACATGGGACAGTCAAATACGCACAGTAGATAATTGAAGGTGAGGACCGTTTACTGTTCTAATGATTCTGCTTATTGATCAGTTTTATATATATATATATATATATAATATATATATATATAATATACACACACACACACACACAGATGGGCAGTAACTCGTTACTCGATACTTGAATTTGATAACATTGCCATTCCATTCACGAGGACTATTAAATGCAATTCACTATTCCGTGTTAGTGGCAACAACTAAATTTATATTGTCTAGGTCTCTTCATCTTTCCCAAAAATCATTGGGGTGCAAATTATTGTGCATATATCGTTCTTAAGAGAACAACATTTATATAGTCAATAATAGTAGCTCTTAGAATTTATGTGGTATGGCTGCCATTTGTAAGTTTATCTGTAGTTTCAAAATACGTGTGAAGGTACATAAACAAATATTAAATGTAACTAGTTACTTGTAACGTCGTTACACGTATCGAGTAACGGTAACGCTTTAAGGATTTTCAAAAGTAACGATGTAACGGTAACGCCGAGTACATTTTCGACGTGTAACGAGTAACGGTAACGCCGCCCAATTTAATGTAACGGTGTCCATCACTGTATGTATATATATATATATATATATATATATATATATATATAAAGGAGGGGCGACAAGAAAGCTTGACTTTCGTGAAATGAGAATCATTGCGCGGAACAGTTGAAAGGTCCATATATATACACCGTAAGATGGGGTAACTGGGCCCTACTAAGTTTAAGGTAAATTTCGTTATACGTATAACAGTATGAATTTTTTCCATAAATTATAGGTATCTACCTATGTATAGGTACCTAAAATGTATGGAAAAAATAACTAAATTTATCTTAAACTTAGTAGGGCCCAGTTACCCCTGCAGGTGCCCAGTTACCCCATCTTGCAGTATATATATATATATATATATATGTTTTTTATATTTTTTATTTGTAATGATTATGTATTTAAGCCCTCTTCAGAATGGCTACTTCGCTTTTTCACCCCCCTTCCTATATGACGTCATTGTTTACGTTCATGACGTGATAGTGTAAGGACTGTTACAATTACACGTTCTTATTATACTGTTAATAAAGAAAGGAAGCTGCACGGAAGTAATACATCGGCGAACTTTGGTGGCCACAAATTTTTTGTAATGATTCGTTCAGCGAACAAGGACTGAATCGGGGCCAGACATACTACATTTATGTGCAACATCTTACAGTACATCGTCTTGTTTTAAGTAGCCCTATGTAAGTTCAGTATTACCACAACAACTGACTTACAAACTCCCCAAATACGGCAATGTAATGATCTGTTAACTACAAATCCGCACAACATATGATAACGCAGCACACCACGATGTAAACATTGCGGATAATGTGCTATAGAAGTAATGCTGACCACCCATAACACGAAACGCCACTCTGAGACAAGAATGGCTCTTCTACTTCGATATTTATTAACAATTGGTATCATCTGACACTATAATCCGGAAGGAAGAACTTAGAAACACAACCGTGAAACCTCGATCAAACAACATTATATACGTATCTGAGGAAGACAAGTAGAATTGAAGCACTTCCTTGTAGTATTAATATCATTTGAAATCGCTACTTTTCTTTGAGGGTTTGTGCCTTAGTAACGGTGAAAACAAAAAGTTTTCAAGAGTCTGGAAGCGCCACCACGCATCGCGTATGGAGCATTAAAGAATGAAATTTCTAAGAATTTTACAAAAGAATTTAATTAAAAATAATAATGTTCCTTGCAACAAAGTTGTAGTGTTCTTAATAAAAAAGTTATAAATGTTGAGGATAACTTAAAAGGAGTTGAACTTAATAATTGTTCGAATTCTGTGGGAAAATTAATTGATATAGCTATTAAACAAATTCAAGATAATGTACAAAAAATTGACTCAAAAGTTGATAAAATTGTCAGTGACATTCAGTCTAATAGAAGTAGACGAACTGTAGTTCGTTTAACTTGATCAGAAACTGTGCTAAGCCGAAGGCGTCGTTAAGTTTTCAGTGTTCTAGAAAACTATAAAAACCGAAAACGAAACTGTGTTGTTTGGCTCGTCTGTTGTTAAACATGTGGATAAAGAATTTTGTTTAAGAAATAGAGTAAAACGAAATGATATATGCGTGTCAAGCGCTAAAATAGAAAGGATTGAACAGAAAGTGAAGAATTTAAAGTTAGAGACTGCGAATTCGTTGTTAATTTCTCGTATTGGAGGAAACGACTTGTACAATTTCAGTCGTAGGACAGATTTGTTATCTAAATATCGAAGTTTGATTAAATCTTTGTGAAAAGATTTGATTTCTGGGGTTCTTCCGAGAATTTGTGAAAATAATAGATTATTAAGTAAAACAATTTACTTCAGTACTAAATTAGAAGCGATGTGCATCCTTGAAGGAGTAGAATTTGTTAACTCTTGGTCAGAATTTGACACGGCGGATTTGTTCACTCAAGATGGCGTTCACTTGAATGAAATAGGTAATTCGCGACTCGGGAGTTTGATTGATCAAAAAGTAAGAAAGATTTATTTAAAACGTTGGCAAGATGAAATAATTCTCTCTCGTTTAGGAAATGTAACTCGTCGGCCCCAGGGAAACTCAACGCGTATAGAGGAACAAATAGTAAGGTAAAGAATAGTTTTGAGGTAGTGTTTTTAATGCGAGGAACGTAAGAAATAAGTTTGAGGATTTTAAAGCATTAGTTCACTTTGAAAATTACAACATCATGGCAATAACTGAATCGTGGATTAAAAGTGCAGATAGGGACTTTATAGGTGAATACCATATTAAAGGCTATAAACTTCATGACAAGAATTGAAGTGGCAAAATGGGAACTGGTGTACTCTTATATTGTAAAGAACATCTTCCATTTCCAAACACGAGTAATGGCAGTAACCAGTTAGATATAATTATTTCAGAAATTATAACTTTGTAATAACAGATATCATATGGTCCATTCTGGTGATGTCTTTCAGAATAAATTGTGGTTATTTTTGGTTGTAATATTGCTATTACAACTAGCTGATTGCGTGAGTCTCCAGCCCAATGGTAGAGACTTGACATATGATTAATTATATATAAATATTTAATCATTTGAAATGTAGCTTAATAGTAGTATAGCCGCAAAAGGGGAGAGTGCAAGAATGTTGCAGGTTATTATGTAATGTTGCAAAGGGGGGTGGGGTTGTTGCAAAGGGGGGTAGGGGGAAAACTTGGAGGCGGCGTTATCCCCCAAGAGAAAGGAGGAGGAGAGAAAGGAGGAGAGGTGTTCACCTGGCAGGAGCCAAGTGCACATTAAGACTTCAGCCGAGTTGGCGTTGTTTTATAGGCTCCTAATCAGCCAGAATCAGCCAGTTGGCTGAGCCAAGGTGAGAGAGACGCCTGAAGGAGAGAGAGAGAGAGACAGCTGAAGGAGAGAGAGCTGAAGAAGAGAGAGATGCCTGTAGGAGGGAGAGACGCCTGAAGGAGAGAGGATAGGTACACATGCAGGAGGTACACATGCTGGAGGTACACACATACGCACACATGCAGGAGTACACATGCTGGATGTACACATGCAGTACACATGCTGGAGGCAAACATGCAGGAGAGAGAGAGAGAGAGAGAGACACCTGAAGGAGGAAGATACATGCAGGAGAGAGAGAGAGAGAGAGAGAGGAGAGAGAGAGAGAGAGACACCTGAAGGAGGGAGAGAGACACCTGAAGGACAGAGTGGAGTTCTCCCCCAATTTATTTTCGTTTCCCTAACCTAAGAGGCCACTAAGGGGTTTACCAAAGGGCCAGAAATAGAAGGAGCAGAGCTCCTTACTCGGCTGGAGCCGAGGGGGAATGGTTCTTCACCAGCTTCGCGATCTTTTATAATCCTCTATTCTGGCTGAGTTGCCAGATAGCGCAAGGTATTCAGTTGCCAGATAGCGCCATGTGTCCCATTAATCGTGTAACACATATATGACGGCTGTTATTCCAAATGTACTTGTATATATAATAAACTAATGAACCATATAAAATGCCACAATATATATATTTATATGGTTATTCAGTCTGAAGATTCAACCGTATAAAATAACACAAGCGCCTCTTTCATTACGCTTTAATAGAATTAACAAAGTTACCCTATTTCGTTAGACAGAAAACGAATTTTTATAAGGGTTACCCAACGAATTATGAGAGCATCACCGAATTAAAACTTTTATGGGTAACTATATCGACATAAGCTTATTATTGTAACGTTTGCTCCCAATATAAATTTTCCTAAATAACAGTAAAACCAATTAATTTATTAAATAATTATGAAACTTCATTTAAATAATTTACGATACAATTCCACAGATAGCGCAAGGTATTCAGTTGCCAGATAGCGCCATGTGTCCCATTAATCGTGTAACACATATATGACGGCTGTTATTCCAAATGTACTTGTATATATAATAAACTAATGAACCATATAAAATACCACAATATATATTTATATGGTTATTCAGTCTGAAGATTCAACCGTATAAAATAACACAAGCGCCTCTTTCATTACGCTTTAATAGAATTAACAAAGTTACCCTATTTCGTTAGACAGAAAAACGAATTTTTATAAGGGTTACCCAACGAATTATGAGAGCATCACCGAATTAAAACTTTTATGGGTAACTATATCGACATAAGCTTATTATTGTAACGTTTGCTCCCAATATAAATTTTCCTAAATAACAGTAAAACCAATTAATTTATTAAATAATTATGAACTTCATTTAAATAATTTACGATACAATTCCAACAAACGAGATGAAACTTATGAAACATATAGCCTCATTCCCTCGACGAAAAAATGAAAAATGACGAAAAATAAAGAAATTATTCATTTGGAATTGCCCAAGCCACTATAGCGGGGTCGGAGATATCTGTTCTTTTAAACATCTTATTTCTGCTTATTAAATAACTTTTTAGACACTTGATTTTTATTATAAATATTTAAGTCACGAATAACAGTGGGAAAAACGTCCGGAAAAGAAAATTATGAAACATCTCCTTCCAGACCACTCTTGATATATATATATATATATATACACGGTGAACCAAAAGTAGGTGGACACTAGGTTGAATACGGTTTGTGTTATATTATATTATAACTATGGTGTTCATTATAACTATGGTGTTTGTGTTATATTATATTAAATATTATAACTAAATTTATTTAAATTTTATTTTGTATTATAGTATACAAAAAAATTAAATATGTATTCTCAAAATAAACGTTATCATTTACTGTCCACCTACATTTGGTTCACCCTATATAATAAACAACTCATGCACACACACACAACACACACACACACGATGAAAGCAGAAACTAAATCAGTTCGAATCGTGTCCCTAGAGACCTTTTTCGTTCGAATCGTGTCCCTAGAGACCTTTTTCGGGTCGATGGTTTAAGCTGTTCGAGCAGAAACCACCACAGACTCCAGATATTAATTTTATCATTGTTATTACTTCTACAAATATTTACGCGTATTTTGTATGGTGTCATATAGAAATATAATGATGAGATGCTTTTTTAAAATATAATTCGGTTATATTTCTTTATATCCTCGACCCTCAGCCTCCCTCATTTTACACTACGTTTTGGCAATTTCCAAAAGTTACCCAATAAATAATTCGTTACATATATATATATATATATATATATATATATATATATATATATATATGGCGCCTCGGTGGTGTAGTGGTTAGCGTCGCTGATTACGAATCCATCGGACCCGGGTTCGATACCCGACGCGCAGCCGGCGCGCAGCAAAGCCCAGCTGTTCATCCTTCCACATAATAAAAGAAAGTGGTTGGTAGATAAATGGGTACCCTAGGAGGCCTAGTGGTCAAGACGCTGGGCTGCTGATGGGTCGTGGTTCGGAATTCACGTTAAACTGTAGGTCTAAGGTGGAGTGATCGTAATGCACGATTTTTTCTATGTAGCAATAATAATTAACTCTTTCAAATACGTGATTTAAAATAACAGGACCATTTGACCCGAGGCAGTAGTATACCCGAAAAACATCGTAATGCACGATTTTTTTCTATGTAGCAATAATGATTAACTCTTTCAAATACGTGATTTAAAATAACAGGATCATTTAACCCGAGGCAGTAGTATGCCCGAAAAACATCGTATAACCTAACTATAATTTGCAACTATAGTTTACCTTGACTTTCATATGCTTCTACTATCCTGTTTTATTAATAAAGATTTTTAACTTTTAATAACGTATGAATAAAGATTTTTAACATTTAATTTTATTTTAGTATTTATTCATGCCACGCCGCCTTAGACCACAGCTTAACGTTGAAACCGAATGTTCTTTTTAAAATATATTAGGATATAATTTCTTTATTATAAAATAAGTTAACAATTATGTTAACACACAATACTAATAATTTGTAAGTAAAAAATATAATATAAGGGACTACCATAGAAATGTAAGTGCCTATAATTCGATTTTATATATATGTTACTCGTCCGGTCTCGTTATAGCGGATTGGTACACGTCATAGCTCCACCCAGCTACATCGGCAGCCAATCACGACGAACATCTGGTCTTTTGGGCGGAGCTTGGCGAATGTGCATATAAAAGGGGATATTTTCAGTTGGGAGTAACAGTAGCTATTTTCGCATCAGTGAATAATCATTCCTCAACCATGGACCTGTACGTCTCCCCAGACTTGTATGAAGAACGTGATACTGCAGCATTAACCACAATTAGTCTTTTCAATGCGACTGATTGTGGCGAACTATTTTCGACGCAAACCGTAGAAGATATTTGCAGTGACGCTCCTTACAATCCGACGCAAGGGACTACCATAGAAATGTAAGTGCCCATAATTCGATTTTATATACAGTGTGTCCGTAAAGTTATGGTGGGATTTTAAATAGCTATATTATTGCAACGAAACATGATAATGAGATGAAAAAAAGGCAAATTGAAGAACAACTCTAAAAGAATAACTTTATTTAACGTAGTTCGATATGGGCTCCTCTGGTAGCCCTGCAGACATCTAGGCGGTGATTCAATTCCAGCCACACACGCCCAAGAACATCAGGAGTGACGGATGCGATAGCTTCCGTGATTCGCTCGTGCAAGTGATGAATATCCCTAATGGGTACACTGTACACGCTTTGCTTGACGTAACCCCACAAATAAAGTCCAAAGGTGTCAGGTCCGGAGAGCGTGGAGGCCATGGCTTCCATCCTCCTCTTCCTATCCATCTCTGTGGAAATTTTTCATTAAGGAATTCTCGAACACGTTGGCATAGTGCGGAGGAGCACCATCTTGCTGAAAGATATGACATTATTGTCAATAAATTGGGTACTGCAAAATGTTCCAACATAGCGAGGTAGTTGTGTGACGTCACAGTGGGTTCCGCGAAGAAAAATGGGCCAATCACTCGATCTCGTGCTAGAGCACACCACACATTAACTTTCGGGCTATTACGCTCATGTTCAACATAGGCATGTGGACAGCCTAGACTAACTACGAGATAAAGGTTAAGCTTAGCCTAGACTAACTACAGATACAACTTTGAGAGTTGTTCTTAAATTTGGCATTGTTTCATCTCATTATCATGTTTCGTTGCAATAATATAGCTATTTAAAATCCCACCATGACTTTACGGACACACATCACCGCCTAGATGTCTGCAGGGCTACCAGAGGAGCCCAATCGAACTACGTTAAATAAAGTTATTCTTTTAGAGTTGTTCTTCAATTTGCCTTTTTTTCATCTCATTATCATGTTTCGTTGCAATAATATAGCTATTTAAAATCCCACCATGACTTTACGGACACACTGTATATACGGAGAGTTGTAGTATTTCGTCAAATAGATACTAGTCAAAAATGTCAATCAATGTTATTTCCCCATCATGCTAAAATCGAAATTGGTAATCGAACCAAAGATATCTTCACATAATGGGGATCTGTCTGTCTGTCTGTATACTCTGTATATGTTTTCATTATCCTTTAAGGTCCGATGAGGATTTGACACGTGTTATACAATCTTTTGAAGGGAATATGGATGATATACTGATCAGTCAGCAGTGTCACACATCCTCCACCATGGACCTGTACGTCTCCCCAGACTTGTATGAAGACGTGATACTGCAGCATTAACCACAATTAGTCTTTTCAATGCGACTGATTGTGGCGAACTATTTTCAACGCAAACCGTAGAAGATATTTGCAGTGACGCTCCTTACAACCCGACGCAAGGGACTACCATAGAAATGTAAGTGTCTATAATTAGAATTTTATATATAGAGTTGTAGTATCTCGTCAAATAGATACTCGCCAAAAATGTCAATCAGTGTTATTTCCCCATTATGCTAAAATCGAAATTTTTATGGCGTTCACTCCTCGAACCAAAGATATCTTCACATAATGGGGATCTGTCTGTCTGTATACTCTGTATATGTTTTATTATTCCTTTAAGGTCCGATGAGGATTTGACACGAGTTATACAATCTTTTGAAGGGAATACGGATGATGTACTGTTCAGTCAACAATGTCAAATAATGTAAGTGTTTTTCGATCTTTTTGGGATAAGAAGACACAATATATTTTCATAAATTTATTAAATGAAAGAAATCAGTACATAAACGAATATACCGTTACAAATATACGAACAAAAACATTATAATATACAACGAGTACGTGCAATTGGAAAACGGTTTTTTATCTGCCTGCATACCATTTCATCGTTTCGGTGAGTGTGACACGGGTCAAATAAATTTAAAAAATTTATAAATTCTTTATCATTTGACATATGCATGAGAAATGAGACACAGTACATTCCGCAAACATTAGTAAAATATCCCTGCATACGAAATGGGTTCATCATACAACTTCGGGAATATGTAACTGAGCGAGAAATTTTACAATAATAGGGTCACTCCAGGGTTAGTACCGAGTGAATCAAATAGTACAGGCGCTGTCTATTTTTAAATAGACAGCGATCCAGTGAATCCCTTCATTACCGATGATGTCTGTGTTCACAATAGACTACTACCGCATTCTCGCGTACTTGGCAAACTCAATGTTTCATTCTTCGCAAACACGCCGATAAATTTGGAACGTGTGACTCGCTCCATTACTTTCTGAAGTGTTTAGCATCCATTTTAAAAGTCAGTGATAACGCTTCTAAATCTATCTACTTCTATTAGGGCTTGCGATTCGAGATATACTAGTACACTAATAGGACGTCTATAGGCTTGGCGAATTCCAGCCGCACTGAGATGTTACCGCTCTGCTGTGGTGTTAAATGGTATTTACGCTAGCAGATAAGTCAGTGTAATGTCAAACGGATAAAGGTTAAATTGATCAATGAATTCTTCCTGCGTTACCCCATTACCAAGCTCATCACAATCACCTGCAATATGGGTCAGATTACTATAGCTCTGGCACAAAGAGGTAACACAGCGTCTGATGAATAGTCCGTACCCATTGTTCCACCCAAAGCAGTGCCATTAACGTATAGAGTTATATTTTTAAGTCCGAAATTCTCGAATTTAAAGGCACTCTTTTTATATTTTCCATTCACCGAAGCGGTCCTGCATGCCGATTAATATCCTTTTAGGAAGATTTCCCAGGGCAATGTTTTCTATCTGCTTCGATGCCAACCCTGCAGGAACCGTAATATAGTTTTGATCTGCACTCTGTTAATAGGATATTTCACTGTAGCGTTTAGTAATTTTTCTCATTTCTAGTTGTTTTGGTGAACTTAATTTCACTCGCCGTACGCGGAGGTATGTGTCCATAATGTGAACCACAACGGACTTTGCACCCTCTTCCTGATTCGCATCCAGATTTTAAGCGATCTCAGGACTCGTGGGCGGTGAGCTTTATTTTCATATCCACCCCGTTCACAAGCAACTTCTCCTGGAAAGTGAAATCTGTGTGCAACCGTCCAAAACACTCGTATATTTTCTTTTTAGAATTTTTAAATTTGTCCTTTATACTATTTTCATCTTTAGTTTGATAATTCCCTCCGCACTTAAAAAGGTAAGCCTTCGCTTCTTTGGAAAAGTGAGGACATTTTTCCAAATAGGCTCGTAGATGATAGTAACCCTGTGCCTGCCGATATGTTGGTCTGATTTAAATATACGTCACACTGGTGAATATGGCGTGCAGAAAGTTTGTTTCAGGGTATACAGCATATTTGTCATCGCAGGCCGTTCCATCAGAATGGGCTATACGTAGCTTAGCGTACATGTGCACACAGCTTGGATCAAAAAGTAAGGACCTGAGCTGGGTATCACGAATTCTATAGGTGCACTTGGGGAACTAATTGTGTTTAAAGGGTTAATTGTAATAAAGTCACTGTGCTCAATAGAAACTTGGGTTGGCGGGAGCTCAAAAAGGACAGCTCCGATTTACAGCATTGTGAACTACATGGGTGGATGAAGCGTGCCATGGCGAAATAGTGACTCCTCTCTCGACAAGTGGTAAACAAACTATGATTCATGAGATCAATATCTTAGCTTATATCAGTCAAAAAAGTGGTCAACCATAGGTTTCATTCGCTTACAGCATTTCTTTTTTGATAGCCTTTTACGTTTTAATACCACGTGACCCCTTCTTCTTCTCCGGGGAGCCCTCTTCTTCTTCCCGCCACCACGCATTTTTCTCTTTGCATCTTTGATATTTCGTTCCGTGTACGCTTTAAATGTTTTTTTAGAGCTTCTTTAGGTTTAGCCCCGGCCAATATGTCTTCTGCAGTGTTAAGGCCTGATTGTAGCGCTTTCCTTCCAAGGTATCTGGCACCCCTCTTCAGCAAAGGAACAGCCGTACGTAGTATGGATGAAAAAATGGATCCAAGTCCACTACCGCGCTGGTATCGCATCCCTCGATAGACGGTGAAAGGCTTTCTATCCATTAAACTCAGTGCGTCGAAAGTGTAGCTTCACTGTTAGCTCCCGTTACCGAATGGGAAGTTTTCGCCCTCAATCGTTCTTATATATATTGTGATATTGGTTATTAAATTAGTTGCGACATTCACATAATGGGGTCTGTCATATGTAATACTCAAACTCCTTCCTCTATGGTTGGGGATGTGAGCAATGCGCAGCAGGCGTGCCTGGGTATCCCCAACAAACTGGTACTCCACTATATTACTGTAAATATAGCACATGTCTGGGGAACCTTTCAGCCAATTTCTCCATCTTCAATTGATACATTAATCTGGACAAGTTATACTGTGTCTCGTGAAATGTGTCTCTTCTAGAAGGCTGCGCTATATCGGCCGTTGGTTAGAATTTGAACTTTCTATGTTCTTTAAGACGTCTGTTAGTCTTTGATTTTAGGATTAGTGTATGTGCAGGGTTGTTTTACGATTTCATATACTAAATCATTCGTAAAGTTTGAGTTTCTTAAACTTACGTTTAAGCCTCTCACAACATCCTCGGCCGAACCATATTGACCCGGCCCTAGTCTTACTTCTGTACTAATACCGTGCAATCTTAGTCCGAGCGATGCGCATAGTTTCATCCATAGCTACCCCAGCTTTTCACACTCGTCAATGTCCTCTAAGAATCGTAAAAACGGTTTCTTTATGTTCAATATTTAAAAAGACGGTGTCCAGCTGAATTTCGCATATCCCCACCTCATACGAATCACGACCCAATTCATGTGCCCATGGAGTTCTGTTACAAAGTTGGCTAGCGTGTTGTTAGGGTGTACAGACAGGGACGAGGAGGACGGGAGTGTGACGTAGAATGGTTAGGAGCCATGTTACATACTATTTAAGCTTCATTATTGCATCAGCTTTTATATAGGTGTTGAAGCTTTCTGGGTACCCTAGCCATTTCACCAGGTACATTTTTCTCCTTCCTGAACCTTTGCTTCCTAAAATTTTCTCAATTTTAAACACATTTTTTTTCTAAATTAAACGCAACTTTCTGCAATTCCTCGCGGTAAAAGCCTCCTGAGATTTTCCCCATTCAAATCTTCAATGTAATACATCATTATCACACCTTTAGGTCTCACAGCGCCCTAACTTTAAAAATCTCGCGTGTCCATCCTTGCTCAAAACCCTTTGCGAATTTATTCCCTGACGCGACAGCCTTACATAATCATTGATTTTGAAAGCGCACAGAGTGTGGTGTTGGTGGTCCATCTCTTCTCGGGAGCGTACCTCTTTCTAAACTTCGTTAGGTGTTGCCCCAATCGTGCGATGGTGTGAGCGGTGTAGGATGTGCCAATGATTCCAGAATGTCTAGAAATCTGTATGTTGTTTTTATGTGTAAAATAACGGTGCATGCGTTCCTTTATGGTGCGCTGAACTCTTTCAGCTAAGAAGCCTTATGTATAGAATTGGTTGTGTAATAGCTGATATTAAACTCTGTCAACATATTCTGAAAAGCACGGCCTATAAACTCCTTCCCATATCCGTACAAAAAATAGCCAGGAACCCTGTTTTCTTTTAACATTAGCGTTTTGGTGGCTTTAGCAACTGTTTCAGGTGATTTATTTTTCAGAGTAACTAGCCACAGATATCTAGAGAATACGTCTATTATGAATAGAATGTAGCGGTAAACCATCGTTATACACAGAATATCTTTGCATGTCTGTTAAATCTGCTTGCCAAATAGAATCAATCGAGGAAGCCGTTGTCTTGGCTGTTTTAAACCTTTTTTCTCACAGGCTTATGAAGCGTATAAGCGTCCTGCTCCCTCAAAAATCTTTCAACATCTTTTTTTCCTACTCCGTAAACACTTCTGTACAGTCTATTACGCCGCCGTAAGAGGATGGGTAGAAATGTCATAATAACGTTTAGTTAATACGTTAGCCATTTGCGTATTTTAGAGGCACGTGGGTAGGTTGGTTTAACCTCTTCTTGCTCCTCTTCAAAGGTGTTACCGCAGGGGGTGACGGCGCCTTCAATTGTGTCACAGACGTTGCGTGTTCCAAGTCTTTAACCTGTTCATTTCCTATCAACGTTTTTAGGGACATTTATTTGTTGTAGTCTTGCTTTAATATGCTTCCAGCCTGATGGTGATGGCCTTCCCACTTCTCAACCAGATCATGACAATGTCTACGATATTCGATCCCTGTACCTTTGTCCTTCCACAATGATCTCGCCTGTATCGGTCCATTGTATGGCTGGATCCTCATTCATAGATTATAAAGACTTAAGCCTTTACTCCTCAATGTAAGTGGGAGGGTACTTTTTAATACATGTTCGATATGTTGTGT
The DNA here is from genome assembly GCA_023014485.1 of Bathynomus jamesi. Lineage (NCBI taxonomy): Eukaryota > Metazoa > Arthropoda > Malacostraca > Isopoda > Cirolanidae > Bathynomus > Bathynomus jamesi. The sequence continues at coordinate 35,983 of JAJOZX010002077.1, forward strand.
GGCTAATCTTTTTGTTGATCAGCTGTATCGTCGGACACAGATCCTATGTCGCCATCGGCCCCCGTGCTGTCTAATAACCACAGGAATCTCCGTAGGGATCTTATAATTTTCGTACTCGTGAAGAAATTTTCTGCAGAGCTTCTTGGTATAAGATTCTTTTCTCATCAGGTGTTTTTTCACTGTTTAATAGGCTAACAATTCGCTTTCCATTCTTTTAAGTCTGCTTTTACGGGGATCTAGATCCGTGTCTCTTTGCAGTGAAGCGTACACCTGGGGGAATCACTACCACTTTCTTCATTATATTAATCTAGTCAGTAAAGGGCCCAAAACTGAAAAATAAGATGGGGAGAAATGACCCTCCTGTTTTGCACAATAACTCGTTTTTTCTTCGCTACAGTTTGACTTTTACGAGCGAGTGTACGTATTATGTTCTTGTAGCGGCGTAGGCGAGCCGTCTGATGGGTTTTCATTGATACATTGCAATTTATAACGTTAGACAGATTTCACAGATGCATTTTAAAAAGTCGGCGTCGATATTTTTTAATAAACATCTGCTGCATTGCCCGGGGCAGTCGATGATAGATTTTTATTAATTCATGGTATTTCTTTAGTCTCTTTATCATTCTGGAATATACACCGTTTCAGGCTCGTTTGGAAATATATCGTTCGCAGAAGCACTCTAAACGTGTTTCGCGGATGAAGGTCGCAAAGCAATATCTGTAACGCATGCTGGTAGCTTCTTTATAAACTTCCAAAAACTCCTTAACGCTGATTCGGGAACATTTGATTGGGCTAATACCCCAATTTGTGATACATCTCTACGTTGCGCGAATAAGACTAGATATTGCGTATTAACGACACATCGCGCATGTATCTATTTTTGAAAAATAGATTCTGATTGATGAAGAACACGCTTATGTTAAGATGGTGGGAGTATACTGTAAATGTCCTCGGCAAACGTTTTATCCATCTCCAACATGAGATCGTCAATTACAATGATTGTATGTTCAGTTCCCTTAGCGAATTAACGTCATATACACCTTTGTGGAACAAAATATCATCTTGGTACTCGTTGAACACTGATTGATTGACGTCGAATAGCACCATATAACTTTATGCACAAATTTTGAGAACATCTCGCCCTTTTCTTTAATGATTTTAAGCATAAACACAGTTTTACCACATCCTGTAGGTCCAGATATAATACATGTGGATGGGCTCGTGAATCTGAATTTTTCTACAGAGTCCATTTCTAACACGTCACACTCCTAAGTGGTCATTTACAAAATTTACAAATTTTGAGTGCTGATCCTTATATTTCTTCTCCCACAGAACCGACGATGAGTAGAGCACCCTATCATTACGGATGACGATGACAGTGTAGTTGTGATCTCCCCTGAACCCCTCACCAGCGATACAGGTTGCACGTCCAAAAGCGGAGTATGAGAACCCCACACATCAAGGTATAAAGCGGCCGAAATACGTACCTGTTGCAGCAGACCCCCAACCCTCAACCTCTTACGCAACAACCTCCCCAGCAGCAGCACCTCCCGCTAATATACCCCCTTATTCCGCCCCCCGTTCTGTTAAGTCTACAATAATAGATCCCCAACCCTCCTACGCAACAGGGCCCCCAGCAGCAGCACCTTCCGCTAATATAACCCCCTAATTCCGCCCCCCGTTCTGTTGAGGATGTTATTACGTTCGAGTTGGTGGCGCCGCAGCCCCCACCCCCGCCTTGACTAGAAATCGGTATAGAGTCAGGGTCGACCATAGAGCCCTGTATAGCAATGGAATGAGCGCGGGATACGTCGGGTTGTACAGCATATTATAGAGTTTGCTCTCAGAATCGCGACGAGCGTGAGTCAGGACGAGTCTGTCCTTTGGGTTCGGGTCAGATGACGGTGATGTAGACGATTATTGGGTGATAGTACCGTTTAGACGTTTGGCTGCTGAAGATATAGAATATATATTAGGGCGTATAATGCAAGCCGTCCAAAGTAGTATAGCCTTCAATATGGACAACTTCACGGTAATATTGACCGTGTATTCCGTGTTGCGGGTCATAGTGCCATACCGTACACTCTTAACTTCAAATTCTCCAACTATTTACCGAAGGCATATAAACGTCGATCGTGGTTGCGGCTTTATAGCAGTACTCTTAGCACGTATGTTTACTGTACAAAATACCACGGACTCAAAAAATTTGGCGCCTACGATCGTTGAGCGTGCCCGTAAACTCTGTAGACTGTGAACTTGAATTTGACTGTACTATGGGTCCTGAAGAGCGAGAAAGGTAGAACAGGAAATGAATGTGCGCATAGTTGTATTTGGTTTGGATGATCGCCGCCGGACTGTGATGTTTTTAAAAGCTGTGTGAGAGATCGTACAAGACCCCTACTTATTTTAGGATTGTCAGGGACAACGTACCTCCCCATCCGTAATATAAGGGGGCTTTACGCGAGTTATGACAAAGTCGAAAATATGGGAGACTCATGATTTGTGTAAGGGGTGCCTCGAGTTTGGCGGATGATATAGTGAGACATTGTAAAGAATGTCACATGGTATTGAGCAGTGTAAAAGCACCAAATGTGAAAGCCGTGTAGGTTTAGAAGAGAGACTGTGATGTGTGTAGACGCACATTTTTCAATAAATACTGCTTTGATCTCCATAAATCAATTGGTACGTGCAGGAAAATGAGAATCTGTGAATGTGGTATGTTTCACACAATGGATAATTGGGGAAAATTTAAGCCAGTGCGACGTAATTCACTGTCCTACATGCCAGGAGGAATATAAGGGGGATGGAGTAAAGCATGTGTGTTATATGAAAATGCTAAGCCTAAAAATAACCCTTGTATAACTGTGTACTACATATAGAAACATATACGAACGCTGAAACCAAAGGTAATTCCACATTTACTTGTGAGCCAGACCATCTGTGATGAGTGTATGGGTATCGAATGTGACGAGTGCCCCAAATGCGGTAAACGGACAAACGTTTTTAAAACGAATGTTCGCGATAGTCCCTGTGAAACTATTTGTGTCCTATATTGTCAAGTTAGCCGACAAGTTCAAAAAAAATGACTGTGTATATTCTCGCCCATAACGGGGCAAAGTTTGACACGCAGTTCCTTTATAAGGAGTTGCTTGAACACGAATCCTCTGAGATATTTACAGGTGATCCATTGAAAAGAGGCAACAAATTATTACAGATGCAGATAAGAGGCAATGTACAATTTAAAGATACTTTATTTTCACACCTTGTAAATTAGCAAAGCTACCCAAAGGTGATGGGAGTACAGCTGAAGTTTTCCAAAGATACTTCCCTTACACTTTCCTCACCAGCGAGACTTTAAACTACGTAGGCCCACCGCCCCCCAAACATTTTTTGACTGTATGGATGAACGTGAAGACTTTGATCGATACTAACGACAGTTTTAATGAAAGTAACCCTTATAATAGCTGATGAATGTGAGCGTTATTGCTTGAATGATGTGCGCGTGCTTAGAGTATGTTTCCAGGACTTTAAAGTATGTACATAGCCCGTTTTCAAATGCGATCCACTGCAAGTCGCAACCACCATCGCATCATTATGTTTTACGGTGTTCAAGAATAACTCATGCCTAAAGACACCTTAGCCATTATTCACCGAAACAACCCCCGCAGTTACGGACACAGGCTATTTACTGGCTCATACACCTGCAGCAACAAACAGGTGTATACATAAAGCACGCCCGCAACACGGGTGAAGTACCCATTAAGATTAATGGACGTGTTTTTGGGTTGATGGGTTAAGTGAAAACCGTGTCACTGGTGTGAAGACTGTGTATTCCTTTAATGGATGCTGGTGGCATGGATGCCCCCGCCCGAGTGCGGTATCGTCGGAGATATCCACGGTAGATCTCCTGCCGACTGTCTTGCAGGGACCCGCACCCGCGATCAACTTATAGGATCACAGTTCACTCACAAAGTCTTGTGGGAGCATGAATATGATGCACGGATGGAGACAGACGATGTATACCGTGAGGAAATAAAAACGATCAACGTTCAATGGTGCTGGAACCCTCTCAAATGTGGTGATAGCTTGTTTGGAGGACGTACAAATCATTCAGACTATACTTTCCACTACGGTGGGGCGTGAAGCTCCATTACTACGATTTCTGTTCTTTATACCCATACGTGATGAAGAGCCATCCGTACCCCGTGGGCGCTCCTGAGAAACTGTGGGACCTAGCAACCCTCCATCAATGAATTTTCAAAAAATTTGAATGATCATTACTTTGTGCTCTCTTTCGTAGACGTACTCCCCCCAAGCAGTTTATGGATGCCCTATCTTACCTGTCGTTATCGATGACAAGCTCATGTTTCCCCTGTGCGTGAAGTGCGCGGAAGAGGATAACGGCGAATGTAACCATATACCCACCAGCGTAAGATCAGAGGCGTATATACAAGTCCTGAGCTGGCCATAGCCGTACGCCATGGTTATAGAATACTGAAGATACACGAGGTGTGGAGGTTTCAGAAGCTCCCCAAACTTTTCACACCATATATAAACGCCTTTTTGAAGTATAAGGTTGAAGCATCAGGGTATCCGCGAGGAGTTGATACCGAAGATGAAAAGTCTGCCTATATTCAACGTTACCGCGACCGCGAAGGTATACAACTTGATCGTGTCCAAATTGTAAAGAATCCTGGCAAGCGCTTTAGTGCAAAATTGTGTCTAAACAGTCTATGGGGAAAATTTGCGCAGAATACCGGCAGAGGGAACATTCATTTGGCACAAAGTTATAGCGATGTCTGGGATTATGCCAATGCCCCCGATAAAGAGGTCATGGAGATCGTGAATGTAGGTAATACTTACGTGATAAAGTACAACAACACTGAATTTGCCACAGATACCTCAAGGGTTACAAACATACCTGTGGCGAGCTTCACAACAGCCTACGCCCGTATAAAACTTTGGGGTCTATTGCATTCTCTTGGGCGGAGAGTATTGTATGCCGATACAGATAGCGTGATATTCACAGAGAGGGAGGGTGATTACATGCCCGCTATTGGGGAGTTCCTCGGCGAGCTCACTGATGAAATCAAGGATGAGTATGGGGACGACGCATACGCCGACTCTTTTATCTCAACAGGACCTAAGACTTATGGGGTACGGGTCAGTGTAGGGGAGGAAATGAAATATATCGTGAAGGCAAAGGGTATTACGCTCAACCATGCGAATCGGGAGGTTGTTAACTTTGAGTCGTTGAAGGATCTAGTATGTTTGCAACCTCACCAACTAATTGTAGGCACCCACAATTTTCGGGCGCAGAAGCTGGGAGGCGTGAAGGAACTTAGGGGTACGATGGTGTGCCGTAACACCTATAGGAAACGTTACCAGTTACCTGGTACCTATGATACCGTACCCTTTGGATACCAATGATGCTTCTAACTCACACGTCTTGTATATAATCGTATCTATTTGTAATATATATATATATATATATATATATATATATATATAACTTGAATATCTCGTTTATTAAATCGTATTTGTAAATATATATAACTTGAATATCTCGTTTATTAAATAAATCAAATAGCGTTTCACTTTCTCCTTTGTGTGTGTGTGTGTGTGTGTGTGTGTGTGTGTGTGTGTGTGTGTGTGTGTGTGTGTGTGTAGGTGAAAGTTCTAAGCTCCGCCCACTGTAAGACCGTGAGTCATGCTACTATCTGGGAGTCCCTGCGTGGTCAGTCGACCGCAGTAAGCCCGAGAGATCAGACGTGTATTCAGATCAGACGTGTATTCAAATGGCTACCTTTAATATTGCTTGTACAACGTTTACGAAATGGTATTCAGTAAAGTGTCAGGATGTGGTGGATACCGAAAAACTTCCTATTCATCCCTCCTATGCCTCTTTTAAAAACACATAGGATTGTGCGAAGTTCCAAGATGTACAAATAATCTACGGATGTTCTGGTGAGACCGTTGAAGGCTTTCGTTGCACAGACGATGTGCTGAAGTATACTGCAGAGCTAAACTTTATAAAGTCTCACATACACCATGAAGTAAAAGAAACAACGCGTGCAGAAGAGAAGCAGCAGGTATGGATAATGAGTCTTGCTGATGGGTGGTGTGACAAGCGGTATTACGTCATGCTACACCATGTCGATTACTCATACCCTACGACTTGAAATGTGAATCTCGTGATCATGGACAATCTTAAGTATTTTTATCACTATATTAACGTATATCATGATGAGGTTCGTAGTGAGGTTGTGGCTAGTGCCCTGCGTGAATTTTTAACAGAGTTTAGAGACGAGTATCGTTTGATGGGCAGAAAGGAAAAATATGAACATATGTTCCTCTCAAATAGTGCGCCGGAGTGTGGAGATGTTTAGTAAAATGTTCCTAGTTCTTATCCAAAATGTCTGGTGCGTAGGCTGGTAGTGATATTCTTGTACCGGTACAACAATTCGACTCGCGGAACAAGCCCATTCACGTATCATCGAGTCAGCCGCCCGTCGAACCATTCCTGCCTGTGCCTCACACGGCTCATAGTTATCTCAGAGCTTGAGCCGAGTGGACGTGCGCTCTTCGAATACGATGGAACTTCCTTTGAGCAGCATTCTCAACGCCTCGTACGATGTGTCCGTGACGAAATCGTTGCGCGTGTTCAGGCGTAATTCCGGTACCATTAGCTATGTACTGGAAACGGAATGTAGACCGACAAACAAACGGGTTTATTTAAGTATCGAGGAGATGAATAGAATCTTTGTGATAGTTGAGAAGTGGAGTGAAGATCGTTATAAAATACCTGCTAACGTAGGTACAAGAAGAGAGCAGATTAGTGACGCACCCTCATACGCCGTTGTATGTACGTTGTGTATAAATAACGATCGGCCGTGCATTGATATAAGGCTGATGTGGAAGAATGCTTCTGATAATAACGCTCTTATTCCTACGCGAAACCGTTTCATCCTCGACAGAATGTTTGAAATCGTCGGATTCCGTAAACTGAAACCTATATTAGACGCGCGTGTTACGGATATGTTTTATTTTGATACAGTACTTGAATACGCATACACTGCTCTGCTCGATGGGTTTACCGAGTGTAGGACTGGTGAGAATGGTCTAGTGCTGGATGTTTATTTAAAAAGTTTAGACTCTTTGAAATACCATGAACTTTGGTACAAAGCAATTGATCGGTACAAGCCTGAGCTCACCTACACCGTTCACCCTGAAGAACTATTTCTTTATATAACGCGCAGTTGTCGTAACGATTTAGAAGATTATTTCAATTGCCGCTATGTTGAGTGAGTTCACGATTGAAAAGCTCGAGTCGGTAGAAATAAACCCTCGATTGGAAAAGCGTTCTTATAAACTTGTGTTTAATAATGTAGCTAACGATGAACTCTTTGTGCGTGCTTTTGATTGTATTCTAGACGTGTTTAAAGATGATTTACCAACCGGTTGTAAAGTGGGAGCAAAAATAGTACTGAACGATATGAAAGCCATTCATATCGAATACAGGTTTCCCTATACTTTAAGCGGTGAAATATTATTAAGCCGCATATACTGCGTAATGCAGAGCAATAATGATGTAATTGTAAACTCGATTAAGACCGAGTTTAGTATTTTGAAAAAAAAGTGAATTGTATATATATATTTTGCTTGACATTTCCCCGATTATACGCATATTTCTATTGATTTGTGTTTATATATATATATATATATATATATTTTGCTTGATATTTCTCCTGTACTGTTATGTACATATTTCTATTGAAGTGTATATGAAATGTATATTTTATTTTATATATCACCATAATTGTGTGTGTGTGTGTGTGTATTTCTCCTGTACTGTTATGTACATATTTCTATTGAAGTGTATATGAAATGTATATTTTATATTATATATATATATCCATAATTGTGTGTATATATTTCTGTTATACGCATATTCCTCAAATGTATATTTATTTTCCATATATTTATAATAAAAAGAATGATGCATTGTTGTTTATTGTTATGCCTTCTACTACCGGTATTCTAATAATGTATACAACGGTATCTGGCAATATTTAAGCCTTCTAAGCCAACTGGCTGATTAGGAGTCTATAATAGTGTATACAATGGTATCTGGCAACTCTGTCTTCGGAATACATGGCGCTATCTGGCAACTCATTTACAGCCAACTGGCTGATTAGGCGTATATAATAATAATAATGTATGCAATAATACTGCTAAAAAGAGGTATCTGACAACCATTTACAGCTAACTGGCTGATTAGGAGTCTATAATAATGTATACAATGGTATCGCGGTATCTGGCAACTCAAGCCATTTACGCCAACTGGCTGATTGGGAGCCTATAAAACAACGCCAACTCAGCTGAAGTCTTAATGTGCACTTGGCTCCTGCCAGGTGAACACCTCTCCTCCTTTCTCTCCTCCTCCTCCTTTCTCTTGGGGGATAACGCCGCCTCCAAGTTTTCCCCCCACCCCCCTTTGCAACAACCCCCCCTTTGCAATAACCCTCCTTTGCAACAACCCCCTTTGCAACAACCCCCTTGCAACTACCCCCTTTGCAATAACCCCCTTCCCCCTTTGCAACAACCCCAACCCCCCTTTGCAACATTACATAATAACCTGCAACATTATTGCACTCTCCCCTTTTGCGGCTATACTACTGTAGCCATGGATCATCGCATAATGGTGTCCTCAGCATCACATACAGCTGGCAGCCATTCACCTCACAGTCAGTCGTACAGCGTAATCAGCTGTCAGGCAGTCTTTTTAGATGGTAAACAACCAGCCGCAACAGTTTAGTGGATTATACATCCATATGTAGGCTAACTGGACCGCCACCACTCATATCAAATTCTTAAAGTGAAATGGGGGGGGCCTTCTTGGTTGGTTTCGGATCCCGGCCAGTCGAAACAGCCAGAGAATACATCCAGTCGGCTTAGACACACACACACACACACACACACTCATACACACACTGTATAGTTTATATATATATATATATATATATATATATATACTGGGTGGGCCAAAAAAAACTATTACCCAACTTTCGAAAAAATATTGTGTCTCACCCTCTATACTAATCTTACTGCTGAGGCCGTATGTTGTACCCATACTTTTACTCTTTCAAACGCTGACTTTGAATCTAGATTCAACGGCACAGAAGTAGAGGTACAGGCTCACAACTGGAGGTAGGTATCAGAATATGGTGCTCAATTGAAAGGCGGTCAAAGTCAGCAACTGTTATTTTCAGATGACAGTCAGTTTCTCATAAATAATTAATTTTCCTAATTTTCACACAAAATAATTAATTTATTTCCTTTTTCATTTCAGACCATCATTCTGCTATAGTCGGTGAACAAGTTATAACATAATGGAATACTCTTTGGAAGATGAAGCAGTGGTATTGAACCTGTGTAAGGAGAAACACGGGTGCAAAACGAATGAAGAAAGAGTTTCCAAATAAAGGATGGACGGTACATGGACTTCAATATCTCATAAAGAAAATCGAAATCACAGGGTCGACCAAAAGAAAAGAAGGCAGTGGAAGGCTAAAAACATCACGTACTGAGGAAAATATTGACACGGTTTCATCCATGATATGCAGTCAAGAAGAACGGCCCAACACCAACAAGTCCGTTAGAGAAATTTCAAAAACTACTGGTATTTCTCGCTCTAATGTTCGTCGTATAGTAAAAGATGATCTGGGCCTTAAATGTTTTAAAAGAGTCGAAGTTTATAAGCTCTCTGCCTCAAATAAGCAAGCAAGAGTTGAAAAATGTCGTGCTCTGTTGGATCGATTCCCAGACAGAGAAGTGTCGAAAATATGGTTCAACGACGAGAAGACCTTTACGGTTGTTTGAACGATAAACACAAAATAACCGAGTTTATGGAAGACAGGACAAAAAATCTATCAGTCTAGATCGACTCTGCAGGGAATGTCCGCATTTTTCTCAAAACATCATGGTTTCCATTTTTATTTCAAAGTTAGGGAAGTCAGAGATTGTTTTTGTTGATCAAAATACCAAAATCACTGCTGCTTATTACCAAGAAAAAATCTTTGATGTGGCACTGGCCATCGATAAGGGAGAAGTCAAGAATGGCGAGCAAGGTTGCAAGGGTGCATTGATAATGGAGAAGGGCACATTCCGCATATATATATATATATATATATATATATATATATATATGCCCTTCATTTCCATTGGTCTTTGCTTAAAAGGTGTAAATAAAACACAACTACAACGTTCTGACTATTTAATATAAACTGAAATACAAAATATGTATATACATTAGGTGCAAAAACATTGCTAATACGAATTATATATATTTACATAAAAAGTATCACAGCAGTAGAGAAGAATTGCATTAAAACAGGAATAAATGGTGTTATTTAACATATGTACATATACGTATCAAAAATAATACAGATAGTACAGAAGAATTCTATATACAACAAAATACACAGCACATGTTTAATATATATATATATATATACACACACATATACATATATATATATATACACATACTGTATATATATATATGTGTGTGTGTGTGTGAAAATGAATAATGAATAACTCCTACATCCATATAATTCTTATATTCATTCATAGAATTTTTATGTTCATTCGTATACTTCGTATATTTATATGATCCTTATATTCTTATTCATATATCCATTTTGACATATAAAGCCAAAAATCGTATAACGCTGACACGAGTTTGGATAAAACTTTGATTTGCTTTCTATTTTATAATTGGTGAATTATTTCTTTTTAAAAAACTTGATAATTTTCGTAGACTTAGCTTAATAATGTAATCTTGTTCATTTCCTCCATACATTCTCTCTTCGTTGTAAGAGATGAAGTCATGTCCTGCTTAATGTTTAATTTTTAAACTTAAGCCTTTCTTTTTTGCCCATGTGCAATGTGCATGTTTGTTTGTAATTCGTGATGGGAAGGCATATTTCACTTTCCATTTTTAGTTCACTCGACAGATTATGATAACATCAGGTCTGTCAATATGCGGTTTAAAGTAAAAACATGGCTTCCTCTTGCTTATCAATCTAGACATTGATACAGCAAAAATATTCGTTTTGTCTTTAAATGTTTTGCAAAGTAAATCAGCCTATTGAGAATAAAAAAAACAAAAAACAAAAACAGATCAGTATTAAATAATAATGATGTCAGTAAAAAAATTCAGTATAAAAACCCATAAAATTTCTCCAATGTTCATTCTGACTAGACTGATCTAGCTTAGAGGCTGAGCATTACCTGTAACATTTTAGCAGTAAATCACCGTAAGAAAGTCTTTATCTTCTCCTTCGAACTTTGCTCTCTTCAGAGAACTTAGTCTTAAATAGAGAAAAATAATCTCCCGATACTTTACAAGAAGAATCGGGGAACCCTCAGAGAGCTCCACAGAATCCTCCGATCCACAACAAGAAGAAATCGGAGAGTAGTATAGAAAAAAATACTGCGAGTAACAAATCCGTTGCTGCCACCTAACCAGAACCCCCGTCAACTTCGAATCGACCAAGGCCATAGACGGAGGGATTAACAACTGACGACCTCTGCATCCAGGATTCTTCCAGTCTTTCAGACCCTTGAACTAGAACCAACATTCATTTGACCGGCGTGTCACGACTTCCACTTCGTCACATCCAACATTCAACCGGTGTGTCACGACTCTAAGTTTTCCACGCCCATTCGTCATCCAGGAACAAGTGGCCAGCAAGACACGTCTTCAGGACACGTCTCCAAGGATTTCGCCGGAAGAATCGTTTTAAGTACAGGTCCTTTTTTCAAATTTTTGAGAAGTCAGTATTTTTAACAGTTAATAATTAGTATCAAGCCAGAATTAACAAAAAACACAGTGAACATTCCATACACCAGTGATACATTTCTTGTTATTGAAACCTAGTTATTTTCACTATTATAGTTAGTATAGAATTATTTTATTTTATGTGCCAATCATAATATTACCGTACATTCACGTACATTCGAGTGAAATTTTGTTTACATTTTTTTAATTATTTTTTTTACAATTTTTAAAAAAAAAATAATTTCTAGTTCGGCAAATTGTTGTGCATTTATTTATTTGTGTATTTCTTAGATAGAGTAGTTATGAAAGCCACTCAAGTGATCATTCCATGCATTAAGATCGGTCAAGCAAACCAAATTAGAATACATTAACAGTACCTTTACATATGAGCGATTCAGACGGTGCGCTTTCTGACATTGAAAATCCCCCTACACCCATTTTTCCACCTACCCCGCGCCCTTCATACCTTCAAACATATTTCCAAACACACAAACTTCAGATCAAGCACAAGCCAACATGTCTCAAACCGCTACCCCAGTATACATTAACTTAGGTAGACTTGTAAACCTTCCCCATACTCTCCTAATTTTTAAGGAAACCATAGATAATAACTTTGTTGAACCACGCCTAAGACCTTGGATTGATCTCTAGAACAGCATTCCTTACGCGAAAACCACAGATGATGATTAAAGATTAGGGAAGCGAAAAGGTTTATTGACCCTAAAGAGGGGGAATGCCCATGATACAGTTACCTACGTCCCATCCATTAGCGAAGCTACAACGTGGGACAATTTTAAACAAACGTTATTAGAATTTTTTAAAGAAATAACACTTGCACAACCCTTAGCCACGTTAGAAACTGTCTTTCAAGCTAAATGGAAGAAAGAAGAACATGAAGATTTAAATAATTTTATTACACGAACACATAAACTCGTAGAAGAAGCCTTCCGAGCAGCAGAAAGTGCATGTGACATTACATTCACTTCAAAACAAAGAAACCTAATAGTAGCAGCCAGAGATGGGCACAAAATACTTTAAATGTAAATAAATACAAAATACATTACTTCCCTAAAAATGTATTTAAATACCAAATACATTACATATTTTCAAAATGTATTTAAATACTAAATAGATTACATCGAAAATGTATTTAAATACATTACAAATACATTTTTAAATACTTATCCAACTATATCATGCCAGAGTTTTTTCTAAAACGTATCTCTTGGTAACATTAGTTTATTGATATTATCATCTATTAGATTTTATAAACATATATCCATAACTATTAAGTAAGGCAATTTTTTATTGACCTAAAAACAAAAACAAAATTGACTTTATTTTCCTCCAAATTGACTTTATTGACCCAATAAATATGTACCATTAAATTGTCTAATTTGACTTATTGTAAAGCAATTTTCATCATTACAAACTATTAGTTGTGTAATTTTAGTGATAAATTGTATAATCTACTTATAGATTGATACATAAAACTAATATATTATACAAAACTCCACATGCAGTCAGTTAACATCTTTAAATACAATTATTCCACTTCTGCATTATACAACACCGCAATATAGTTCTTAACATTTTCGGATTTGAAGTTTCTGTCTTTGGCTTGGAGTTTTCGAAGAATCGATAAACTTCTTTTGACTGATGCTGAGGTAGGTTGACAGTTTTTTAGTAGAACGTATAATGATGGACATATAGCATTCCTGGTCATCAAAATTATATCCTTGATATCATTTGTTTGCAAACGCTTTTTGATATAATTTTTTATATTAATATAATCTTCTCCAAAATATATGGTATTGACCGCTTCGTATGCTTCTTTGATAGTAAAATCTGTGCTTTCCATTTTTTATAAAAGAGAACATAATGAAGAGTACTGTTCTTGCAACTGTAAGAGCTGAAAACCTAACCCATCTGATTTGACGCCAGCTTTCGCTCTTTTAACGAGTATCCCGTTGCCCTCGAATCCTTCCACAATCTGTCTTACTTTTGGAAGATCCCTTGCGTAATAAAACGCTGCATTCACCCAACTGGCCCATCTACAGTAGTAACGATTGGATCAGGTGGCTTAGATGATTAGAAAGATTTTGTATTTTATTTCAGGGCGCAAATTGCTATCTGACAATTGAGGCTAAGAAATGTATTTGCGAAATGTATTTAAAAATATGTATTTTCACAAATACTCTTTCAAAGTATTTAAATACATATTTAAATACACACCGAAAAAAGTATTTATAAATACAAGTATTACAATACAAATGTATTTAAATACGTATTTAAATACTGCCCATCTCTGGTAGCAGCAACCATTTACCAAAACTTACCCGTAGCACCTAAAAAGAAATTTCAAGAGTGTCTAAATATTGAGAAACCAGTAAGTGTAGCCCTCCAATTCGCAGAAACCAGTTAGCTCCCAGCCTCAACAGAACCACCCACCAAACAGAACACGACCATAAGGTCAACCACACTATTGCCCAATGTCCAAGCCCCAATATAATGAGCAAGTTCGAATGGTTCGGTACGTAGAAGTACCCTTTAAAGAATCAGTTTCCCCAGAGTACACTCTTCAAGAATACCCTCCTGTGTATGGTGATCCCGTAGCATATGACTCAGATCCTCCCATAGAAGTCAATTCAAGTTCTTTTTTAGATCCCACTTCGGAGGCAGCAGTTCAGCCTCCTCCCTCCTAAATAGCAGTAATAAACCCAAATACACACATGAACTACCCATCAGGATAATAGGTGCGAACCTACTAGATTTAATAATAAATTGCAGCACAGATAACCGAGATTTAACAGGAGCACATGCGACATTGATTAAGAAACAATGTGCAGATGAGTTACTAGGGAGTACAGATTATAAATATGAAATTAAGGCACCTTCCTGCCAACTCGGAGGAGTTACAGGCACACCCATACCTACATATGGAGAAATTGAATTATATTTAGAAGTTGGTAGCGCGGTATATCCCGCAAAATGCTGTAGACCAGGTATCACCAACCTGGGCGGTAGCGCCCACTAGTGGGCTCACATTAAAGGTAATTAAACATTTATTTCATTATTTATTTTATCGATTATGTTGATTTATTCTTTTTGATCTAAGGTGGGCGATAAACTTTTTAATTTTCAAAAAATCGTAAAAGTGGGCGGTGAACAAAAAAAGGTTGGTGACCTCTGCTGTAGACGCAGTCGCCACCTTTCAGACAGATATTTTACTAGGTGTGGATTTCTTCAACCAGAATCAATGGGAAATTTACCCAGCCGGAAAATTAGTTACGTGTAGAAATAGGAGAGCTTAGACAGCTTAATGCTAAGAGAATCAGTTTAGTTCGGATTTCCCGAAGAAATAGTAAACCCACTCCAGTTTATAGCAGTTCAAGTCAGTCGGTTGCATCAAAAGGGACAACCGCCCCAGAAATCAGCCCCCAAAGTAATCAGTTCCATTTGTTGAATCCAGTAGGATCAACACAGTCAGTTTCCAGTCAGTCGGCTGCATCCAAAGTTTCAACCGCCCCAGAAATTAGCCCCGTGAGTAATCAGTTCCAGTTGTTGAATCCAGTAGGATCAACACAGTCAGTTTCCAGTCAGTCAGTTTCCAGTCAGCCAGTTTTCAGTCAGCCAGTTTCCAGTCAGCCAATTTCAGTTAACTCAGCAGTTGAGATTCGAAATCCAACTGAAACGATTTTTCAGCCTATAAGGCAAATTTTAATCACCGAACCGGAGTCAGATTCACAATTTCTTATATGCCCTACAGAGCATATAACAGTAGCACTTTATGAGAAGATTTGTTTCCTAGCAAGAGTAGTAAACGGTCAAGGAAAACTATTAGAGTCAGATCATACTCTTATTACCGAGAAAAGTAATTTCAAGAGAGATGTTCTTATTGCCCAAGTTCTTAGTCATAGTCAGAATTCAGCTATCCCTGTTGTTTGTTTAAACAAAGGAAAAAACTTATTGAATTAACTTCAAATCAGAGAATAGGAACTGTTTCTACAGTAGAAATAAATTCAGATTTTCCCACAAGTACTATAAATCGTGTTTCCAGTTCCTTAGAGTTAAATCCTTTAGCATCAAAAGAAGACTATAAGAAATGTCTGGAGCACTTCCTTCAGGAGTCACCAGCCTTACAGGATCCCAAAATACTGGAATCATTTCTCGATTTCCTGATAAGAAATAGAGATGTGATTGCCCTGAAAGGAGCTCCTCTGGGCCGAACTAATTTGATCCCTTTCGGAATCAAGCTGGAACCCAATTCCAAACCCATCTTCATTCATCCCTATAGGGGTCCACATTCCCAATTAGTCACTATTGAGGAACACATCAAGGACATGTTGGAGCAGGATGTCATTCAGCCTTCAGCTAGTCCCTGGTCCGCTCCTATGATTCTTATCTCCAAAAGGGACGGAACATCTCGCCCTTGTATAGACTTTAGATGCCTAAACCACATTACCATCCCATACCGTTTCCTCATTTCAAACATGCAGGAAACAATTCTGAACGTAGGGAGAGCTAACTTCTTTTCATCCCTCGATTTAGCATCCGGTTATTGGCAAATAGAGGTCAGTCCCGAATCTCTGGCATTGACTACTTTCTCCACTAACCGAGGCCATTACGAATTCCAGGTTTTACCTTTCGGAGTCCGAAATGGGCCTGCTAATTTCTCTAGGTTGATGAATATAGTCCTTTCCGACCTATTAGGTGTCGAAGCTCTCGTCTATCTTGACGATATTATCGTTTATAGTTCGGATATAAAAACACACTTTCAACGTCTTCAGAATGTGCTATCACGCTTGAGAAAAGCACACCTTAAACTGAAATTTGCAAAGTGCAACTTTTTACAGAAATCCCTGGTATACCTAGAATTTCTACTATTATCCACTGGAATTAAACCTGATCCAGCCAAACTTGAAGCACTGGAAAGGTACTCTGTACCTAAAACCATCGACGACGCTCGTGCATTTATTGGATTTGTTGGATTCTATCGAAATTTTATCTCCCCAATTTTCAAACAATGCTAAACCCATTACCAATTTGTTCCAGAAAAACGCTAAATTTAACTGTGAAACTGATCACCAACATGCCTTTGAAACTTTAATCGGTAAACTAACCTGTTATCCCATCCTCCAATATCCCGATTACACCAAACCCTTTGTCATAGCAACAGATGCTTCCTCCTATGGTCTAGGAGCCGTCCTATTACAGGACGTAGATGGTGTGGAATTATCCATTGCTTATGCCAGTCAGCTTCTCTCTGCACCTCAACGGAATTATTCCACTACGGATTAAGAGGCCCTCGCGGTATATTGGGCTTTGAAAACATTCCGAAATATCGTCTATGGCTACGATGTAACCATCAAAACTGACCATAAGCCAACCACGTATCTCTTCAAGGACAAGCTATCTGAAGGACGGTTGAGTAGATGGGCTATGTTGATTCAGGACTTTGCGGAAAAAATCGTATACAAACCAGGAAAACGTCAAGTTATTCCAAACGGATTGTCGAGACTCAAGCCCGACACTCAAGTGAATAAGATAGAAACCCTTCCTGTGTTCGACTACGAATGTCTGCAATACTCCCAACAAAAGGACCAACACACCCAGGACCTTCGGGCTCGCCTGGAACAAATGGAACCATCGAAGGTAAAAGAACAATACAACTTAAAGAATGGGGTCGTACATTTTAGGAATGAAGATAGAAACGACCTCGTGGAAATACCAAATGATATCGTAGATATAGCCATCGGACTTTGTCACGATTCACCTTTGTATGGCCACATGGGGCCGGATCGCACCATCAAGAGTCTTTTGGAGCGATATCATTTTCCCGAAATGAACGAAAAGGTACATGAATACATCGCTGAATGCCCGTCTTGTTTAAAACATACAGGCAACGTACCGTCCACAGCTCCCATGTATAAATATCCAGAATGCCAACGACCCTGGCAAAGAACTGGAATGAACATACTGGGACCATTCCCCAAAACATTAAAGGGAAACCAGTACATCATTGTGTTTACGGATCACTTCTCGCATTACAGCGAAGTAGTTGCCATTCCAAACCAGACCTCGGAAACAGTGGCAAGAGCCATGGTGGAACGCGTCATCCAAAACTATACTACTCCTTCCATCCTAATTTCGGATAACGCCCTTAGTTTCATTTCCAAACTGTTCGAGTCACTCTGTAACATGTGTAAAATTAAAAACACACACATTGTGGCATACCATCCGCAGGCAAACGGCTTAGTGGAAAGGCACAATCGGAAGAGCTTAGAAGCCCTTCGCCACGTTGTCGATGCATCCTCCCGTACATGGGATGATTCCCTTCCCATGGTACAAACAGCCTTCAACAACGGCTGAAACGTGTCTATCGGGGATACCCCTCATTTCGTCCTATATCACTACGACAGGCGGCTACCTTTTGATTTGCCCAACCAAATCGACCCGGCAGTTCTAACATCTTTCGAGATGGCAGAAGCAAATCAGCAACGAGCAACATAGGCGTTTGCTCTGTTGCAAGAGCAACATAGGCGTCATCCCCGTCAACGGACTATAATCGTCGTTATGGAATGTTACATAAAGAGCGTGAAACCGCCAAGTGCTCATTGCAAATTATACCCAAAATGGGATGGCCCATATAGGATTATAAAAACCTCGGAAAGAACCGTTCCGAAATCCTCGCCCTCCGAGATCATTCAAAACTAAAGATCATTCACGCTGATAATTTGAAGATAGCTGCCGAACAACAACTTCCCAAAAAACATCTGCCAGGCGTTCGAGCCGCCTATCTTTCGAAAGATCAAGGTATTAACAAATCCAGCAGGGATAAAAAAAACTGAAGTGGTCACCGCGGGAACCACTACCCGTGACGAAGATTGGTACCTCGTAATACCACCAGTACTTGAGCCAATCTCTGAACAAGAAGAGGTCCCAGAACCGAGAGTCCCATCCGAACAAGACCCTGGAGAAACCCCTTCTAGAGGCTCACTCAGTGGAACTCCTCCATCTCCTCCAACTCCACCATCTTCTCCGTCACCACCCTCACCGATTGATGATCGACGCCCGGACACTACATACCGGCCGCAAATGCTTCAACCACGTGAACTAGAACCTTCACATAAAAAACGAACCCGCTCAGAATCCGAGCTTAACGGCCGACCCCCACTACCACCTAAGCGAGGCCGACCACTCCGCACACAAACACAAACATCTACACGACCACCAACAGCTCCGTATAATTTAAGACATAGATATGAATAAAATTGTCCCCTCTTATAATGTTGAGAATACAATTAACAATTCGTGACCCTTTCTGTCTGGAACTAAATTAAAACCGACTACAAAAATCTTGAATTCCGGCACGAAACCGGTGACCATCCTACCCGGACTTCATGTCCCTAAATGGAATGATCAGTTGCGTCGTTTTTAAAAAATTTTCAGATGATAATCAGAATAACCTTTTACAAATACTGTAACCAGTAACAATTATTAACCAACATCTGCCGTCAGTATTATCATTGTGTGTGCTATTATGCTCGGTATATTTGTAGTGAAAAGACTATTCTCGCAACTTATGCTGTGTATATAAATCTGTATTATAAAAACCATTAGTTATCATCTAGTTAGAATTAGTTTGGATATTATATTATTGTATTAATATCATTCTAGAGTGAAGAGCCCTGTAAAAATGAATAATGAATAACTCCTACATCCATATAATTCTTATATTCATTCATAAAATTCTTATGTTCATTCGTATACTTCGCATATTTATATAATCCTTATATTCTTATTCAGATTTTCATTTTGACATATAAAGCCCAAAATCGTATAACGCTGACACGAGTTTGGATAAAACGTTGATTTGCTTTCGATTTTATAATTGGTGAATTATTTCTTTGTAAACTAATCATTTTGTATAAAGTCCAAAACCCTATAATGCTGACAAGCTTGGATACATTTTTGATTTACTTTCTATTTTATAATTGGTGAATTATTTCTTTGTAAATTACTTAATCGTTTTGTATTAAGACTAAAATCATATAACGCTGACACAAGTTTGGATACATTTTTGATTTGCTTTCTATTTTATAATTGGTGAATTATTTCTTTTTAAAAAACTTGATAATTTCCGTAGACTTAGCTTAATAATGTCATATTGTTCATTTCCTGTATACATTCTCTCTTCGTTGCAAGAGATGAAGTATATATATATATATATATATAGGGTGGCCCAAAAAAAACGAGACCAATTTTTTATCACGAATATTTCGGTGGCCGTTGTAGCTAGAGACTTGAAATAAAAATCAAAATAAAATTTAATCAATTCCCTTTCAAATATGTCTTTAACATGATAGAGTCTAGCTGGCCCCTAAATGGCTAAAATTGCCTTTGAAAAAAATTTACTTTCAAAAAATGTTGCGGAAAATAACTCAATGATTCATTTAAATTTTAATATGAGATTTTCAATGGATAAACAAACCCTATCCCGTTCAGTTTTTGATAAAAGACTCGATGTGGCCTCCGTCACGATCAACGACAGCTTGCAATCTTGCTCTCCATTTAGAAATAGCCTTTGCAATCGACTCCTGTGTAAGACTTTCCCAAGCAGCAAGAATTCGTTCTCGAAGATGAAGCGCGTTTCTAATTTTATGACCACGGTAGACTTTTTCTTCTAATGCTGACCACACGAAGTAGTCAATGGGAATTAGATCAGGACTGCTGGGCGGCCAGTTCTCCGGTTCGATAAAGCTGGGGGAATGAGCCCTGAGGTATGTGACTGTTTCTTGAGCAGTGTGGGAAGGGGCTCCATCTTGCATAAAGACAAAGTCATTTGTGTTCTCCCTGATTTCGGATAGCAGTGGAGACAAAATAGCATCACGATAGTATTTTGCGTTAATTTTAACACCACGCGTGATAAAAATTATTGATGTTTTTTTCTTAGATGATGCAGAAAGAGAGACCATTACAGACTCAGAAAAATGAGTTTTCTCGCGCAAGAGTCGAGATGGTTCAATGTCCTTTTTTCTTGGACTTCGCGAACGAACACGATCATTTTGTGTGTTTCTAGGCGTTTCAACCGTGAATTTTTTCTCATCCGAGAACCAGATTTTTTCCACTGCTGCATTCGATCGAAATCTCCGCAACAGTTTTTTGCATCTGTCCATTCGTTTTCTTCTCACTAAGTTGGATAGAGCTGTAACAGTCACTCTCTTAAATGTTTTTAAATGAAGATCTTTTTGGATTATCCGTTGGACTGAAGAGCGCGAAATACCAGTCATCTTCGTAATTTCGCCCTCACTTTTACTCGTTCCTGACTGGTCATCCTGACTTAAAACAAGTTCACTTACAATTTCAATGTTTTCTGCAGTTCTAGTAGACTTTGGCCGGCCACTCCCAGCACGACGTTGGATACTGCCAGTTTCACGGATTTTTAAAAAAAATGCTTTTTTCTCGTAAAGATTTGATGATGTACTTGTCGCTTTCTGTCAAACCCATTGTTCTAAATCTGAAAAAGAAAAACGTTGATTAATGTAAAATGATTGAGTACGCAACATTTTTTGAAAGCAAATTTTTTTCAAAGGCGATTTTAGCCATTTAGGGGCCAGCTAGACTCTATCATGTTAAAGACATATTTGAAGGGGAATTGATTAAATTTTATTTTTATTTTTATTTCAAGTCTCTAGCTACAACGGCCACCGAAATATTCGTGATAAAAAATTGGTCTCGTTTTTTTTGGGCCACCTGAATGTATACAGGAAATGAGCAAGATTACATTATTAAGCTAAGTCTACGAAAATGATCAAGTTTTTTAAAAAGAAATAATTCACCAATTATTAAATAGAAAGCAAATAAAAAATGTATCCAAACTTGTGTCAGCGTTATACGATTTCAGTTTTTATACAAAATACAAAATAAAAAATGTATCGAAGCTTGTCAGCGTATATATATATATATATATATATATATATATATATATATATATATATATATATATATATATATATATATATAGATATATATATATATATATATATATATATATATATATATATATATATATATATATATATTATATACACATATATATATATATATATATATATATATATATATATATATATATATATATATATATATATATATGATAGGGTGGGTCGATTTTACATTTTTTTCGATTTCCATATTCTAATAGAGACAAAAACTTGCGGATGCATGAGAAAATAGCCTCTGCAAAATCTTAGCTTAATAGGTAATCATCTTCTGCCCCCGGCAGAGCGATGAAAATCATATTTTAGTAGTCAAAAACGTATTTTTCTTATAATTTTTAAAATATTTCAATATGCATCAAAATTATTCCTAATAACTATAAAGTCGATGAAAAAGACCTCATATGATCGTTTTTCCAAGCGTGTTGTCCTACGTTAATATCTTTTGCCCCCGGCAACAACGTCAAATGTTGAAAAAATAGGTAATTTATATACATATTTTCAGATCGGCTCTTTGTCTTAAATAATGCATTTATATATTTCCCATAGCATTTATATCGTTGCTTAGGCATGAAATAACACACACGCAAAATTTTATGACTAGAGTAATATCTTCTGTCCCCAAGAAAAGTCTAAATGTGGATTATAATTACGTTAATGCGATGTTATAAGTACGATAAGTACTAAGTACAGCTCCTCGCTTGCTAATTTTATAAAATTAGCAACCCAGAACTCACCACGAGGAGGTGGCTGTACGTCGAGTTCCACCCTATCCAGCCCCAACCACCCTTCCTTTGGCTGCATGTCGATTTACATACGGTAATCTTTCTTAGAATCAAATCGTGGAATTTTTGTTCGGGGGTGAAGACGGGAGCGGATG
Source organism: Bathynomus jamesi (assembly GCA_023014485.1). Taxonomy (NCBI): domain Eukaryota; kingdom Metazoa; phylum Arthropoda; class Malacostraca; order Isopoda; family Cirolanidae; genus Bathynomus; species Bathynomus jamesi. Next base: position 58,709 of record JAJOZX010002077.1, read on the forward strand.
AATCCGTCCCTCTCTTCTATTCCACTTACACTGGCAGAGGCTTCGGTTACTAATTTGATGAGTCTCTCGACCGCTTGAGTATGACAAGGGAATAGTGGGATCAGTCCATCAGGCTGGTCTCCCGTCTCAACAAACTCTTTTATTCGGGTATCAGGTATTGTTTTTGTAACGGGGGGTTCGGTCACCTCAGCCGTTTGCCAGTTGATCATTTCGTAATAGTTTTGACTATCGTAGAGCAGCTCAGGCATGGCGAAGGCTCGAATTTCCCCCGCTGGTGATTGTTTTGATCGTGCTTTTAATATTCTTCTCCATCCCAATTCCCTTATGTGTTGCTCATCGGCATGTAGCATGGAGATCAAAATATTTTCTGGGTGAGCAAAGAAAGAATTTCTACGGAGGACTTTGTTGGCGATTGTCTTAGATCTTTGAGGCATGGTCTGAGAGAGACGCATCATTTCGAAAAAATGTTTTGCGCCCTCAGTGAAACTGGAGCTTTTCTTAATCTTAAACCAAATTGGTGCGTAAACTGTCATAATGAATCGCACAATTTCGTTGAAGGTGCTGGAGGGTTCACTGGTTGAAACATAGAGCCGCAGAAATCTATTTGCTGTTGTCAGCCACCTGGAATGCGCCATCTTACCTGGATTTAAAAACCCTGGATTTCGACACTGCTCTGTAGATGCCTAACAAATATTTTTGGTCAGTGCTCAACTCGGCATCATCTATGTCAATGTCGGGAGATGGAATGGCATCGAATTCTGTAATTGGAAGTTTTTCGCAGTCGTTCAGTTGTTTTCCAACTGGTCCAGTAAAGCCCATTGGCCCAGTTGTTTTGCCGTCCAAGTCTTGAATGAATGAGGTGTCGCAGTGATAATTCATTACCGTGTAATAGGCATATGATCCACTGAACTGGCCTTTGTAGTTTCATTTCAATCATACGCCAGTACGCAGTGCGTACTGGCACGTCAGTGGCAGCTGCTGCTGGCAGCACTCACCAGAGATGACCTTTAAACCCTAGCCTAGAGTCATAAAATTTTGCGTGTGTGTTATTTCATGCCTAAGCAACGATATAAATGCTATGGGAAATATATAAATGCATTATTTAAGACAAAGAGCCGATCTGAAAATATGTATATAAATTACCTATTTTTTCAACATTTGACGTTGTTGCCGGGGGCAAAAGATATTAACGTAGGACAACGCGCTTGGAAAAACGATCATATGAGGTCTTTTTCATCGACTTTATAGTTATTAGGAATAATTTTGATGCATATTGAAATATTTTAAAAATTATAAGAAAAATACGTTTTTGACTACTAAAATATGATTTTCATCGCTCTGCCGGGGGCAGAAGATGATTACATATTAAGCTAAGATTTTGCAGAGGCTATTTTCTCATGCATCCGCAAGGTTTTGTCTCTATTAGAATATGGAAATCGAAAAAATGTAAAATCGATCCACCCTAATTTATATGATGAATAAAACCACGAAGGGTTTCTTTTCCCTTCGTGGTTTTATTCATCATAAATATTTTTCACGTGTCACTTTCGTGAAATAAATTTTATATACAGGGTGTCCCATAAGTCCGGCATCATAGGAAAAATAATAAAAAAAGGTAAAATAAAGGCTTTTATTTACAGAACGTGCTCAATATGTCCACCATTGTTTTCAATGCACAAATTCAGACGTGATACCCAGTCAGCAAGCACACGGTGAATGATGTCAGGAGTAATGGTGTTACATGCCCCAATAATGCGCTGCCGCAAATGTTCAACACTCCTAATTTTCTCTGCGTATACCAGAGCTTTCAAGTGGCCCTAGAGATAAAAATCTAGTGGCGTGAGATCCGGGCTTCTAGCTGGCCATTCCACAGGCCCTCGACGTCCTATCCAATGACCAGGGAATTGTTGGTACAGGTATTCCCTTACTTGGGTGCTGTTATGTGCAGGAGCGCCGTCTTGCTGGAACCATGTTTGGAAATTTCCTTTTTCGTTCAAGACACTTGGAAATGCTTCTTCCTTGAGCATACGTTGGTAGGTGCCTCCAGTCATATGTTCATCGAGGAAGAGGGGGCCTATGATGCGATCCTTCCAAATGCCACACCATACCATCACCCGAGATGCACCTTCTTCCTTTGAAGAGGTATACTCCTTTCTCGGCGGACAATCGCCGAAGAGACTTATTGGGACTTCTGTTAAAATGAGCCAGGATAGCAGTCGCTGTATCATCGTCAGTGGACCTCCTTGAAGGTCCACTGCGTTGTTTTTCTTCTATGGATCCTGTTTCCTTAAACTTTACAACAAGTCTGCTAACACAAATCTGTGTTGTTGGCTCGCGGTCTGGATGCAGTCTGTTAAATTCAGCAGCGGCCTCTCTTTGACTCCGATTTCCTATGAGTAGAATTATCTGGATTCGTTCTTCCTTGCTCACAGACATTATGGCCTGTATGTAGAAAGAGAAAAATATGATTTTTTCCTATGATGCCGGACTTATGGGACACCCTGTATATATATATATATATACAGGGTGGGCGGAAAGTAGCTCCCTATTTTGGATTGGTAAAAAAATACGTATATTATCCATTTACTTCAGAAGAAATAATATGAAAAGGTAGGCATACATGGTAGGTTTTCTCTAAAATTCAATGTGGGCTCCAACTCTTTCCACCAGCTTCTGGAGCCGCCCAGGAATGGCGTCCACTGACTTTAGCAGGAACTCCGGCGGGATGGAGGACATGACTTCCCGAATTCAGTCCTCCAGTTCTTCCAATGTCCTCGGTTTGGTGCGGTAGACTTCTTCCTTTACCCACCCCCAAAGAAAGAAGTCGCACGGTTACCGCTGAAAAACGGCAGAATCGGTTCAGTGTAACGGTGTGGTGTGGTATGACCTCAGATCAGGTTGTGGGCCCGTTCCTTCTGCGCAACACCATGAATGCTGAGCGGTACCTTGCTATGTTGCGAAACGAGGTCTGGCCGGTTGTCAGCACATGGGAGAACATCGACGATCTGATATTTATGCAAGATGGCGCCCCTCCGCACTTCGCTCTTGTTGTCCGTGAGTGGCTGGATCATTGGATGCCCACTTCCCTGGGCGTTGGATGGGTCGTCGTGGTCCACATCAATGGCCAGCCAGGAGCCCCGACTTGACACCGTGCGACTCTTTCTTTGGGGGTGGGTAAAGGAAGAAGTCTACCGCACCAAACCGAGGACATTGGAAGAACTGGAGGACCGAATTCGGGAAGTCATGTCCTCCATCCCGCCGGAGTTCCTGCTAAAGTCAGTGGACGCCATTCCTGGGCGGCTCCAGAAGCTGGTGGAAAGAGTTGGAGCCCACATTGAATTTCAGAGAAAACCTACCATGTATGCCTACCTTTTCATATTATTTCTTCTGAAATAAATGGATAATATACGTATTTTTTTACCAATCCAAAATAGGGAGCTACTTTCCGCCCACCCTGTACATATATATATATACATATATATATATATATATATATAATATATATATATAATATATGTTATAATAATGATGTTCTGTTATAATGTTATAATGTTATAAAGTTTCAGACCAACAAAGACCCTAGGATCCACTCATGGCTGGTCTACCTAATTGTGTTCGTAATTATGTATTGTGCAAGTCATCCGTGGTGACGGAGAGGACCTACAATTTTACGTGGGTTCCGAACCACGAAGCCTCAATTTTACTACCTTAAACTATACCCAATCTATCAACATATGCGTTTAATCGATTTTTAAACATGTTTATAGACGTGCTACTAAATACCTCTAGCGGCAAACTACTCCACCTATTTACTATTCTATGCGTAAAAACGTTTTTGGCAACTGCTGTCTCGAACCTTCTACTTCTCAACTTACACCCATTATTTCTAGTCCTATATTTTGAGATATTTCGAAAAAGCTATCTCTATCTACGTTATCGAACACATTCATAATTTTGAAAAACTGGATTAGATTAACCCTCAGCTTCCTACTCTCAAGTGTAGTAAATTTTAACTCCTTAAGTCTATCCTAGTACGACTTCGACCTAAGCGACGGAATCATCTTAGTTGCTCATCTTTGAACTCTTTCGAGTTTGTTTATATCTTTGCGCATATGCGGATTCCAAAATTGGATCGCGTACTCCAAATGGGGTCTAACTAATGATTTTTTAAGAGGAACAATAATATCGCGCGATTAGTACTCAAAATTCTGAGCTATAAAACCTAACATTTTGTTCGCTTTATTGACCGCTGCTGTACTTTCTTTCACTACTTATAAATCACCAGTGACTATAACTCCTAAATCTTTTTCCTGCTCTACGCTTCCTAACTCCTTCCTTGACATACTATACGCAAAATTAACGTTACGCGAACCTATATGTAAAATTTTGCACTTATCGACGTTAAATCTCATTTGCCATGTGACTGACCAATCAACGATTTTATTCAGATCTTCTTGGATTTTACCTCTATCTTCGTCATTAATCGTCATTAATCTTTGTGTCATCCGCAAACTTTGAAACTGTACTGACTAGACCGATATCCAAATCGTTAATATATATAAGAAAAAGGAAGGGGCCCATTACAGAACCTTCAGGAACGCCGCTCGCTACATTAGCCCAAGACGTCTCCTCTCGCTACATTAACCCAAGACGACTCCGCTCACTACATTAGCCCAAGACGACTCCGCTCGCTACATTAGCCCAAGACGAATCTGCTCCATCAACGACCACCCTCTCTTTCCTACCTCGGAACCACTCTTCTACCCAATTTATTACTACACCTCTGACTGCATCATCCTTAGTTTTTTCAATGAGTCTTTTGTGCGGTATGGTGTCAAATTTTTTTGAAAATCTAAATACACTACACTAAAAGATTAGTTAAGCAAGATTTGTTTTGCCTTAAACCGTGCTGCGTATTTCTAACCAAGTTATGCAATTCTAAGTGTTCGACTATACGATCCCTAGTTATTGATTCCAGTAGCTTACCTCCAACAGACGTTAAACTGTTAGCGGCACAACAATGCTTTCTTTTAATTCGTTAAGTTGTATGGGATATATGGAATCCGGCCCTGGTCATTTGCACATTTTCATTTTATTAATATAGCGTATTACCTCCCTTTCACGAACCACGATATTATCCAGAGTATTACCATTATCAAAAGGTATTTTGCCCATGACCGTAGGAATATTCGTTACATCTATATTAAAAACTGACGTAAAACATTCGTTCAGCAAGGTAACCATTTGCCTGTTTTCAGAAACTAGCTCTCCGGTAACATTTTTCAACGGCCCCAAGACACTTTTTACTGGATTCCTATTGTTTACGTATTGAAAAAATCGCTTTGGGTTTTCTTTGCCGTCACGAGCTATGGAGATTTCAAATTCGCGCTTGGACTCTTTTATTACACATTTCGCTTCACGCCTTAGAGAGATGTAGTTGTTTCTTTACCACAAATTATCTTTATTGCACTTACGTACCCTATAAGACCTATCTCTACTCTTTATAATATCTCCTACTCTAGACGTAAACCACAAGGGCTTGTTGTTTACTTTTGCACGCTTAATCTTGTACGGTGCACATTCTTCATTTATAGTCCTAAATACTGTTTCAAACGATTCCCACATTACTTTTGCCTTAGAGATCCCCATTACATTTTCCCAATTGATGTGTGACAATTTATTTCGAAATTTACAGAAGTCTGCGTGCTGGAAGTTAGGAATTTTAGTCGAGTAAGCTGGTTTCGAGTGACTTACTGAGAGGACAAACTCTACCATATTGTGATCGCTGTTGCTTATCGGTTCTATTGTATATATAATATATATATTATACCTATATTATTTATATATATATAGTCGCACTAGTAAGTCCCTGTACCTAGTCAGCATCTCTTCCGATCTAGACTTTAAAACGTTTTTATTACCGACATGAATAACGTACGTTGTGTCCTCAGAGGTTCCGTCTGTAAAATGGTAAACACTATTAGTTATATCCTCCACCCTTGCACTAGGGTATATAATATATATATAATATACATATATATATCATATATATACGCGTTTGCTTTGGATAATAATAATGAACAGTTAGTTTGCAAGTGGTGCTCAAGCATGGAAGTGCTGAGAAACGAGTTAGAACGTGAGAGGGAGGCCAGAGTGAGGCTTGAAGAAATGGTGATGCTCCTGACGGCAAAATTAGAATCCCTTGAGACTTCAGTTAAGACCCCTCCTGCCTCAGTTTCTACTAATAATATAAATAGTATTAATAGCCCTCTCTCTTTCCCTAGTTCCCAACCCTTCGTTCAAGTGCGTAATGGAGCCCCATTGAGAAAACCTAAGACTTGTCTACCAGTAATAACGAACAATAAGTTTTCTGTTTTAGGTTTCAAAGATGCTGATGAACCGGAAATACGATTCGTTGGCGATTCCATTCTTCGAGGGGAGCTCGAGGAATTCTGTGGAAGAAACCCTCGTCGTAGGCGCCGTTACTGCTACCCTGGTGCAAGGGTGGAGGATATAACTAATAGTGTTGACCATTTTACAGACAGAACCTCTGAGGACACAGAGTATGTTATTCATGTCGGCACTAATAACGTTTTAAATTCTAGATCGGAAGAGCTGCTGCCTGGGTACAAGGACTTACGAGAGCGACTAAAGGAAAAACTAATAAGATCGTTTTAACAGGTATACTTCCTCGAATTATCCAACGTAGCGATTTCTACAGCAAGGCGACGTATATCAACAATAACCTAAAGTCTCTTTGCCAACAGGAAGGAGTGCATTTTGTGAATTTTTAAAACAGTTTCTACGGCAGGAGGGACTTGTTCTTCGGAGATGGACTTCATCTTAATGACGTTGGAGCTGCGCGTTTAGGAAGACTATTTCATAATACTATCTCTTCTTTTCAGGCTGCCGTAACTCGAACGGTTCCAGCGTAATTTCCTCAAATTTCCCTTGCGCTCGCGAATGTATCGCAATTACAAAAATTTGAAGGTTCTATCCTTAAATGCTCGTAGCCTACGAAATAAAATAAACGATTTTTTTTCTTTAATTGATTGTAAAGACTATGATTTAATTGCGATAAATGAATCGTGGCTTAGCACTGAAACACGTGACTTTGTAGGGGAGTATCAAATTAGAGGTTATAGACGTTTTGTTAAAAACAGAATAGGTAGGCGAGGAGGCGGTGTTATGTTGTCTATCAAAGATAATATTGCGAACGTTATAGAAGTAAAGCACACAATTCCAGAACCGATAGATTCGACTCTAGCAGAACTTAAATTGAACGATTTCAAACTTGTTGTTGCGATTATATATCGGGCCCCTAATCAAACAGCTGATACGGACGAAGCGTTATATCGTGAACTAAAGAGAATACTAGCTAGTGAGCAGGCCTTAGTTATGGGTGACTTTAATTACGCCAACGTGAATTACGATACAATGCAGGGTGACGCGGAAGGTAATCGTTTAGTTAATTTTCTCGAGAATAGCTTTCCTATTCAAAAGGGTGGGGGACCTACGAGGTTGGACAGTATTTTAGATTTAGTAATAACTACGGATGATAAGCTAATCACGGATATTCAAATAATAGAACCGTTAAGCAATAGCGATCACAATATGGTTGAGTTTGTCCTCTCAGAAACTCACTCGAAACCAGCTAACTCGACTAAAATTCCTAACTTTCAGCACGCAGACTTTTGTAAATTTGAGATGAATTGTCACACGTCAATTGGGAAAACGTAATGGGGATCTCCAACGCAAAAGTAATGTGGGAATCGTTTGAAACTGTATTTAGGACTATAAATGAAGAATGTGTACCGTACAAGATTAAGCATGCGAAAGTAAACAACAAGCCCTTGTGGTTTTCTTCTAGAGTAGGAGATACTATAAAGAGCAGAGACAGGGCTTATAGGCTACATAAGTGCGATAAAGATAATTTGTGGAAAAGAAACCATTACATCTCTCTTAGGCGTGAAGCGAAAAGTGTAACAAAAAAGTCCAAGCGCGAATTTGAAATCTCCATAGCTCGTGACGGCAAAGAAAACCCCAAGCGATTCTTTCAATACGTAAACAATAGGAATCCAGTAAAAAGTGTCTTGGGGCCGTTGAAAAATGTTACCGGAGAGCAATTTTCTGAAAACAAGCAAATGGCGTCCTTGCTAAACGAATTTTTTACGTCAGTTTTTACTATATAAGATATAACGAATATCCCTACGGTCATAGACATAATACTTCTTGATAAAGGTAATATTTTGGATAATATTGTGGTTAGTGAAAGGGAGGTAATGCGCTATGTTGATAAAATGAAAATGCGCAAATGACCGGGGTCGGATTATATAAATCCCATACAACTAAACGAATTAAAAGAAAGCATTGTTGTGCCACTAACAAGGAATTTTAATGCGTCTGTTTCGGAGGGGTGCGCACCAGATAATTTCAACTTAGAAAATGTAACACCTATATTTAAGAAAAGTGATAAAGGTGCGGCGGGAAATTATAGGCCAATCAGTTTAACGTCTGTTGTAGGTAAGCTACTGGAATCAATAATTAGGGATTGTATAGTCAAACACCTAGAATTGCATAACTTGTTTAGAAATACTAAGTACGGTTTTAGGCAAAACAAATCTTGCTTAAGTAATCTTTTAGAATTTTTTCAAAGCGTGGTTGAAGTTTACGATAGTCATCGGGCGGTTGATGTAGTGTATTTAGATTTTCAAAAAGCGTTTCACACCGTACCGCACAAAAGACTTATTGAAAAAATCTAAGGCTCATGGAATCAAGGGTGTAGTAGCAAATTGGATAGAAGAGTGGTTGCGAGGTAGGAAACAGAGGGTGGTCGTTGATGGAGCGGAGTCGTGTTCGGCTAATGTAGCGAGCGGCATTCCTCAGGGTTCTGTATTCGGCCCCTTGCTTTTTCTTATATATATTAACGATTTAGATGTCAGCCTAGTCAGTACAGTTTCAAAATTTACGGATGACACGAAGTTGGGTGGTAGGGCGATTAATGACGAAGATAGAGGTAAAATCCAAGAAGATCTGAATAAAATCGTTGATTGGTCAGTCACATGGCAAATGAGATTTAACGTTGATAAGTGCAACCTCTTACATATAGGTTCGCGTAACGGTAATTTGGGTATAGTATGTCAAGGAAGGAGTTATCAAGCGTAGAGCAGGAAAAAGATTTTGGAGTTATAGTCACTGGTGATTTATAAGTAGCGAAACAAAGTACAGCAGCGGTCAATAAAGAGAACACAGTGTTAGTTTTATAGCTCGGAATTTTGAGTACAAATCGCGCGATATCATAGTTCCTCTTTATAAATCATTAGTTAGACCCCATTTGGAGTACACGATCCAATTTTGGAATCCGCATATGCGAAAAGATATAGACAAAATCGAAAGAGTTCAAAGACGAGCAACTAAGATGATTCCGTCGCTTAGGTCAAGTTCGTACGAGGATAGGCTTAAAGAGTTAGAATTGACTACAATCGAGACTAGGAGGCAGAGGGGTGATCTAATCCAGGTTTTTAAAATTATGAATGTGTTCGATAACGTAGATAGGGATAGTTTTTTCGAAATATCTCAATATAATAGGACTAGAAATAAAGGTTGTAAGTCGACAAGTAGAAGGTTCGAGAGAGCAGTTGCCAAAAACTTTTTTACACATAGAATATTAAATAACTTGAATAGTTTGCCGGTAGAAGTAATTAGTAGCACGTCTATAAACATGTTTAAAAATCGATTAGACGCATATTTTGATAGACTGGGTACAGTTTAAGGACGTAAAATTAAGGCTTTGTGGTTCGGAACCCACGTAAAATTGTAGGTCCTCTCTTCCGCCACGGAGGACATGCACAATACACAAATACGAACATAGTTAGGTAGACCAGCCATGAGTGGATCCTAGGGTCTTTCTTGGTCTGAAACATTATAACATTATATATATAAATATATATAAAAATATATATGAATATATATTAATAAATATATGTATAAATATATATAAATATATATATAAATAAATATATATGTTAACCCCTCCGTCTATGGCCTTGGTTGGTTCAAAGTCGACTTGGGTTCTGGTTAGGAGGCAGCAACGGATTTGTTACTCGCAGTAGTTTCTTGTATACTTTTCTCCGAGTTCTTCTATAGTGGTTCGATGGATTCTGGGAAGCTTACTAAATTCTCTGAAGGTTCCTCGATTCTTCTTATAACGTATCGGGAAATTATTTTTCTTTTCTTTATTGACTGACTTCTCTGAAGAGAGCAAGGCTTGAAGAAGATAAAAAAACTTTCTTTTAGTGTAATTTACTGCTAAAATGTACAGGTAATCCTCAGCCTCTCATTAGATCAGACTCTTACAGGGGGAGAGGTTCGACCTCTTTCGATCATGGCTCAGGCCTGAATTTAAAAGTGCGGAGGCCCTCGGCCTCCTCGAGGAGGGCTCCGACCTCCTCGCTGAAGGGCTGCTAAGACAGGAGTGATTGAATTTACAATACAAGAATTACATAAATCTAAATTTTAGAGGAGTGCAGTTGAAAATTAAGTTCCCCCTTTAACTGGAGCTCTAAACAATGATTGGACGTTAAGCATAATTTAAACACATATCAGAATTTTGAAAGATTCCAACATAAAAAGAAAAAAGAAATAACAAAAAATAATAATGTCGCCGAGTATACATTCCTAAATGGCAACATAATGTCGGAGTAGTACATTGAGTACAACCTAAGTACAACACTGAGTACATTGTAATTTTTTTTACTATAACTATGATTATAATTAACAATTAATTCACATTCGCTTATTATCGTTAATTACACTTTCATTAACGTACATTAATACTTATATACAAATAGGATGTTAGGAGTATAACACAAAGTACATGGGCACATACGGTATATATATATATATATATGTAACATAACACATATAATGATGTTTTCGGATTAGAAGCAAACAAGAGAGAGTCTATTGGGAGAAATTAAATAATTTAAAAGAAAAGAACTAAAATGAATACATGTGGCCGCATTTACATGTACGTAATCATGATCATATACGTAATCATGACTATCAACGGACATGTACGAGTGCATAAGTATTATACACATATCGGTAATCACGCAATAGGTTGTGTGCGTAATAGAGACTGACACGAGTGAACATGGACTGATAGGTTGATGGGGTATAAGTAGACAATAGGTAGACAATAGGTAGGACCGATGTGTGAATAATTAATAAAATTAATAAAAGATAACGGTCAAGATAAGATATGGACGTATGGATGAATATGGTCGAATAATAATATTATGTTAAAGAATTTACCATTCATTGAATACTAAAGATATGATCAGTATTCAAGGTATGGAAAATGTGAAGGGAATTAAGCTACTTTATGACGTCATAGTTATTTAAATTATGCCATACGTCAATTCATAATTAATACGCCATAGTTATTTAATTCGTACGTACAGTACCAGTCATTACTGGGAGAATTTAGAGGAAACGAATTAGAGAAATACAGTAATGAAAGGTTTGTAGCCATTGTACAAAGAGTGAGTAAAACTATTAATTAAATATATATACTTATACGAGTATACAGTAAATATTAAGGAATTATGTACATTTGAGGAAGAATTAAGTAAATAAATAAAGTAACCCCAAGGGTTCCAATCATGCCACATGCAATGTGCATGCATAATCTAATAAAATTTAGGGATGAGGGTTAAATGCAAGACAACAATAATTAATTATAATAAATTCTATAACAAATGGAAAATGGAGATATGGGTAATATTTTGATGGAAATGTTAAACGATCTAACCGTCGATTGTCTTGCTTGTACTTTAAGGGCATGAAATGAAGGGACATTCGCTTCTCACAGCGAACCTCCAATGACAGAAACATGGATACGGCTCAACCATAGAAATGGTAGGTAGCGTGGTTCTGACACTGCAAAAATAGAAAGCAAATAAAAAATATATCCAAACTTCGTCATCGTTATACGAATTTCGTTCTTATGTAAAAATGAATATTTGAATATAAAGATTATATAAATATACGGATTAGGTAAACAAGGATTATATGAATATAAATATATAAGAATATACAGAATTATATATATATATATATATATATATATATATATATATATACAAATTGCATAAATATACGAAGTATATAAATAGATATAAGAATTATATAAATGAATATAAGAATCATACGAATCAATATAAAAATATAAGAACATAGGAATTATTCATTGTTCATTTTTACATATATATAAATATATATATATATGAATATATAATATAAATATATATAAATATAAAGATATATAAATATATATATAAATATATATATATATATATGAATATATAAATATAAATATATATATAAATATAAAGATATATAAATATATATATAAATATATATATATATATATATGCATATATAAACTATATATATTATATATATATATATATATTTTACATATAATAAATATATATTATATATATAATATATATATATAATATATGTTATACGGGACGACCGTCATACGAAATAAATAATCAGTACGCTCCTTTTATTGAATCTTCTACAACTGCAGCTGTTCGCTTATATTTTAATGATTGACGCAAGAAGCTACGAAATCTTTTCTAAGCCTTTAAGTAATTGCTCAAATTCGGAAAAACACCAATTACAAGAGCAGGTGCTCGCCTATGTCTTAATAATTAACGAAAAACATCATTATAATGTTAAGACAATTAGTTTTTCCAATTAAAGACGCTCAGATGCACTTTTGCGACATCTGGTGCTTGTTAATTGCTTATGTAATTAATTGCCCAATGAACTTTCTAAGCTAAAATCTCACATCCGTTGCGAAACCCTTGACTGTGGGAATCACAAATTCTCTTGGTCTCACGGTGACTCACCGCTTTGACGTATGAGAGTGGATTTCTTCTTATATAAAGAGGAGTTCAGTCATTGAAGGACAGACTCAAGATTTAGACTCAGGATTCAAGATTCAAGATTCTAAGTAGCTCTAAGCCAGACTTTGGGTAGAGTTTATCGAGTCTTGAGCCTCCGCGAGTAATGGGCGCGAATTACCTCGTATGCATTAGTTTTGCTTTTTGCGGTTTTTAGAAAGGGCACAAGGGTAGTTGCTTCGAGAAGAAAAACCGTTATTCATTTTATCGCGGACGACGAGGAGCGAGTTTCCCGTTTGTCATTAACTTGCTTTACAGCAGACCTAGAGCGGAGCAAAGGGGTTACTTTCAAGAAGAGGTCCGTCTGACTTGAATTAACGTAACTTACCTCTGGGTGAATGGTAAAATTCACCTACCTAAATTAGGGAACGAACTTCGTATCGGAAATTCGATATTGTAGATCTGACTGAAGGAAACGCTAGCAGACTTAATTCGTTTATTTCTACGTGACTTTAATTGCCACGCCTAAAAATAAGAATAACTTACATAATTGAAACCCGGTGAACTTAATTAAAATATGACCTTGTGAACTCAAAAGTTAACCCCAGGTATAATAGACTGGTGTCAGGTGTGTGGGGTGTAGGTAAATAATTCCTACCCCCTTTCCTAGACACTCGTCGAAGCACCAGAAGCCGACTGAAGCGTGTATGAGGATCATCTACACGGACAAGAGAAAAACGGAACTTCCACCTAGAATGACAAGGTCGAGAGCAGCGATTCAGGCGCGATTGGAAGCGGCAACAAGACTTCAAGCAATGGGCGAGGACGAGAAAATTAATCTCTCGACATAAGACAAAAAACCAAAGGTAAGCAAACCTGTTTGTATTGCAACCGGTTTTAGGTGACAGGAAGACAATTTTCCTGTAGCAGGTAGCACGCCTAAAATATCCCCTTCAGGATTACAATTTTTCCCACTAAATTTTAATATTAATATAATACCGCACGTTCCCGCCTGGACACCTCCTGAGAGAATTAAAGGCGAATTTAAAAAGGGAAATAGCCCTTTGTTAGCTAACTTGCGTGAAAACTTCTTAGAGCTCTGGTCGTTTTCGTTAGACAGTGGTGAAATGTCTCTTAGTCAGGACAGCAGGCAGGCTAGCTTAGGAAGCCGAGAAACGGCTGGTAGGCGCAGCCCGTCACCCCCAGATTCACCTCCTACTATCCCCCATAGAATGCCAGCTACTCCCGCTTTCCCCCATAGAATACCAGCCACTATGTCATTTCAATATCCCCGTCTCCGGAGGAAGACGATTTTTCCATGATGAAGAAAAGAAGCTGCGTCACGCGGCCGAAATCTGTCCCATATTTTGTGGGACGTATGCGGAATATTTAATTGCAGTAGCGCAAGGTGTAGTTCGAAGTTATGTATCCTTTCGGGATTTCGTCTTCGAAATCGCGCGGTTAATCCCCGAACGAGGACGAAATTCCGATAAGATGCGGATAGCGCTCGCAATTAGGTGTTCCGTCCCACCTAGTCGATTAGTGCTGGTTGGATTCGAGGAAAAAGTTAAAACGTGGAAGGAGTTTTTAGATATTTGTTCTAATCTTTATTGTCAAAATAGGAGAGACGAAATTACTAATAGGCTAATGAACATAGAAAGAGAATGCCGACGGCCGGACGAGTCATTCACATCCTTTGCGTATAGAATACAACGGGAAGTAGAGGGGCTAAAGAGGGACGCTGGGGATATGGTACAAAATATAGATGTTCCGTTTGTCTTAAATAAAGTAATTCTAAATTCAATACCTCGTAAACTCTAGAATAAATACGGAGATCAAACCGAGGAAATACACAAAAAAATTAAACGCATTAGGTGCGATGATCGAATTGTCTCTGAGCCAATAACTAGCTTTAATTCTATGAATTATTCAAATTCAAATCTGGAACCTATGACACCCCCAAATCCCTCTTATTATAATCAAAACCAGAATTATTTATTAAATCAACCTACCTATACCCCTTACATGAGACAAAACCCTTATACACCAAACGTCCCTTTACACACTCCTCCAAGACAAATACACTATAACGGTGCACCCCCATATGACCTAACAACCCCGCTTTGTCCCTCTATGCGAAATGATGTAACAAGTGTAAATGCAGTGCAGGCGCGAGAGCAAGCGTATAATCCGCAGTGTTACATATGTGAAGGAACAGGACACAAGGCAAAGTTCTGTCCCATGGTTGAACGAGTGAAAGCATTAGAGATAGACAGAGATAAGGCACGAGAGCACATAAGAGAAGGAGAACGACGGTACGCTTCATCTTCATGGCAAAACGGCAACGGAGAAAGGGAGACAGGCTACGAGGGCCGACGACGGTACTCGTCGCCGTACCGACAAAACGAACACCGAGAATGGAGAGAGACGCAAAGAAACTGAAATGGTCGCGATGGATGGAGAGGAGAAAATTTTTCTCACTACAGGGAGAACAAAAATGGGCGGTTTCCTTCACCATACGAGCCCAGAAGAGACCAGAGAAGAGAAGGCTATTCTCGTTACCAGGAGAACCGAAACGAAAGGCTACCGTCACCGTATGAGCCCCGACGAGAAGAAAGAAGAAGTGATTATTCTCGTTACAGGGAGAGCCGAAACGAACGGTCACAATCACCGTATGAACCCCGACGAGAAGGGAGAAGAAGTGATTATTTTCACTATAGGGAAAACCGAAACAAAAGATCATTATCACCGTATGAGCCCCAACGAGAAGGGAGAAGAAGTGATTATTTTAATTACAGGGAGAGCCGAAACGAGAGGTCACCCTTACCATATGAATGTCGAAGAGAAAACTGGAATAGACAGGATTACTGACTATACGACCCAAGGAATCGGTCCCCTTCGCCGTACGCAAACCAATCCCCCCTGACACCCCCGATGGAGGATACCGAAATCAGGAAGACCGAGGACGATCGCCGACAAGGAATTGGGAAGGTCGCCGAAATAGCTCTTCTTGGCTAAGAAGAACGGACTCCCCACAAATTAGAGAAAAAAAACCCTCGAAAAGTTTCCTTTAAGGAAACTGAAGGATCGACGAATCAACAATGACTAGAAGACTCGAGAAGTAAAAATATTCCTGTAAAAGAAGAAAAAAAATGGGAATTTAAAGTAAATGAGCTAGAAAAAAGAAGAGAAAAAAAGTACTCGAGAGAAGTAAATTTGTGTAACTTAAATATAAACGAAAGAGAACGTACAGCAAGCGGATGCAGTTCGACCTTCTGCTCGAAGTCCGAAGCAGATAAGCAAATCACTGAAGAAGCCCGTACAGCTGTTTCGAAAGAAGAAATAATTAACGAGAGTGATTTAATATTAAGTAGCGAGAGAATGAATGAAACTTGCGAAAAGGACATAACTAAAAATATAGACCAAAGAGAACGAAACTGTGTGAATGATGTTTATAATTTAAACGCGGGTGAAAATAAATTTGAGGAGAGAAATTGAGTAAATGACGTTTATAAGTTGAGCACGTGTGGAAATAAATCCGGAAATGATTCATTGTCAGCGGGTGTGAACGGAAGTGCCAATAAAAGCATGAGTAATGTACTAGCGGAAAGCTATTGTGAGAATGGAGTATATGACATGAGTATATGGGAAACAAACGATGAAACAAATTACATTAAATTTTCGTGGGAGCGGAAATCAAAATAAGGTCTCAGAAAGCGTGCATGACGTATCAACTGTTCCTAGGAATGGAAAAGGAATAAAGTCTCAAGGTATACGCAAATTGGAAATAAAGTTGTATGCGTGAATCACGACACACAAGCACGAAAAAATGATGACATGAACCTCGTTGAAGAAGTAAACGAGGATGAAAAAGATTGGCTGGAAAATCCCCTCTTGGAAGTAAATGCAGATTTCCTGACCGAGGAGCAACTCTCTCCTCAAGTGACCCGCCATACGCGAATAGTTCACTACCCGGTCATTCAGGAAATAAATGAAAATTCAAACGAAAAGACCATAGAAATGAACGAAAACGAATTGGTCGTTGGGACGTTTCACGCAAATAGTGTGTGGGTGGAGGAAGATAAATTAAATTTCAACGTGGTGGAAAGAACCTCTCCTCCACGAACCGTCTTCCCAGAGATTTGTCTGAACAAAGATAAATCGAAAAAGACATTAGATGATGTAGAGACCCTGGGCAATCAGCAAGGAGTTATAAACGAAGAAAAAATTGAAAAAACATTAGATGATGCAGAGACCCTGGGCAATCAGCAAGGAGTTATAGACGAAGAAAAATCGAAAAGGACATTAGATGATGTAGAGACCCAGGGCAACCAGCACGAAAGTATTATAAACACCATCCGAAAGGAAGATAATGAAAGAAGATTTCATACAAAAATTAGATGCAATGAGTTGAGAAATGAACCGGAAAGATTCAGAAATAGATTTAATGACACGCAGTGTTTATGGCGATACAAAAGACCGCCAGACTGATTTTGTCAGTAAATTACTTTAGTACATAAATGATCACTAGGGCGCTTGGCATTAAGGAAGAATAAATCGCTAAACGAAAAATGGACGAATCGCTAAATAATAATCTTTCATTATAATCGCGTTTCCTTTGCTTGGCACTAAAATTAATTATACAAATATAAAGGTTTGATAAATAAAAGACACTATTCTTGCTTTTATAAGTACATCGACCAAAGGATAAAATAGGAGTTTAAATACATAATATTAAGCAGAGACAGCAGGACGAAAACACGTATCCAATTAAAAATGAAGATAACGCTAATTAGCATCCAAGGAAAGATCAAACCAAACTTCATCTATATCCATTCACGAAATGCAAGTAGGCACTTGGAAGTATAGGCTTTTAAAATGTAGGCTTGTAAAACAGGCCCTTTCATATTGTAGGCTTCTTTAAGATGTAGGCTTTTACAAAAGAGAGTAGGCGATAATCTATAAATTTCCCAAATGAGTTTTATGTTAAAAATTGTAGGATTCTGTCTAACGAGAGAAAATCCGTGTTAAGTTGTCACAAGCTTGGCATTAAGGAAGAATAAATCGCTAAACGAAAAATGGACGAATTGCTAAATAATAATCTTTCATTATAATCGCGTTTCCTTTGCTTGGCACTAAAATTAATTATGCAAATATAAAGGCTTGATAAATAAAAGACACTTTTCTTGCTTTCATAAGTACATAGACCAAAGGATAAAATAGGAGTTTAAATACATAATATTAAGCAGAGACAGCAGGACGAAAACACGTATCCAATTAAAAATGAAGATAACGCTAATTAGCATCCAAGGAAAGATCAAACCAAACTTCATCTATATCCATTCACGAAATGCAAGTAGGCACTTGGAAGTATAGGCTTTTAAAATGTAGGCTTGTAAAACAGGCCCTTTCATATTGTAGGCTTTTTTAAGATGTAGGCTTTTACAAAAGAGAGTAGGCGATAATCTATAAATTTCCAAATGCGTTTTATGTTAAAAATTGTAGGATTCTGTCTAACGAGAGAAAATCCGTGTTAAGTTGTCACAAGCTTGGCATTAAGGAAGAATAAATCGCTAAACGAAAAATGGACGAATTGCTAAATAATAATCTTTCATTATAATCGCGTTTCCTTTGCTTGGCACTAAAATTAATTATGCAAATATAAAGGCTTGATAAATAAAAGACACTTTTCTTGCTTTCATAAGTACATAGACCAAAGGATAAAATAGGAGTTTAAATACATAATATTAAGCAGAGACAGCAGGACGAAAACACGTATCCAATTAAAAATGAAGATAACGCTAATTAGCATCCAAGGAAAGATCAAACCAAACTTCATCTATATCCATTCACGAAATGCAAGTAGGCACATGGAAGTATAGGCTTTTAAAATGTAGGCTTGTAAAACAGGCCCTTTCATATTGTAGGCTTTTTTAAGATGTAGGCTTTTACAAAAGAGAGTAGGCGATAATCTCTAAATTTCCCAAATGAGTTTTATGTTAAAAATTGTAGGATTCTGTCTAACGAGAGAAAATCCGTGATAAGTTTTCACAAGCGACCGGATGTAAGAAAAGAAGCTTCGACTCAGAGGCAAATGCATTAACGTTACGAGTAAATTTCTTCTTGCCATTATAATTAGTATATTTATATAAATTTATATTATTATATATTTATATTTTAGACATGAGTCAAAGGATGGAAAATTATTTGATTAGTTCGCTTTGAACTGTGGATGGAAATACAGAAGGGATAGTGAGATTTAATAATTTAATTTCTTTTAAGCGTAGAATTGCCCAATTAATTTTCCCCTTTAGAAATACTTAATTTCTTTTCATTAAAGAAAATTATTAAATAAATAAATTACACAAATAAATAAATAAAGAAGTTTATCAACGACTCCTGCTGAGGGAAAGAGTCACCCTGCTCTTATCACTGAGCGCAAGTTCAGCAGGGGAGCGAACCTTTCCAACAACGAAGCTTTGTACAAATCAGTCTACAACGTCTATTTACACCACGTCCTAAATTTACATTTCCAAATGCCTGTAATATTTACAATTTGTTCGTCTATCCAGTATGAAGTAGGTGATGGAGTTCGACCACCTTTGAAAGATCTACCTATTAACGTTATCGCCAATCGGAGCGACGTACATCCTGATCGAAACAAGGTACCATACGGAAGACCCCCGTAATATCGTCCAAGGAGATCCTCCGAGAATGAAGTTAAGTTAACATTCAGCCGAATTAGTCGGCCTAAATAAGATATAAATTTTTTAGCACTCCTAACATTTAAATAAACACTAGTTAACGATACTACTAGCCTAAAATCTAAATTTAACTGCATGCCCAAATTTAAGTGTTTAATATTAAAGAAATTCGAGTGTTCCTTATGGCTTAAGATTAAAAGAACAGTTAAATTATATTGAAATAATATAGTAAAAGACAGTTAAATTATGGCAAAATAGTATGGCATAAAAGTAAAGAAAAGGCGACGCCATAGTATAAAGATAAAATTAGTGAGAATTTACAAGTTAATTTAGATTAATGTGTTGTAACTTAGTGTGAACTTCTTTCCTATAATTTAATACGTTAAATTAATCCCCTGAAAACGTTTATAGTTCATATCTACATACTACTCTTACCATGCATTTCTCTTCATGCCTATTTTTCTTTCCTTTCATTAAAGTAGTATATAAAAGTTATACCTTTCAAAATATAAATTTTCTATGAATAAGCCAGGACATTGCGTCATAATTGTTGATATAAGATACTTTTCACTTAAATATGTTTAAAACTATAATTATTTCCTAATAATTAAACTCTGAGTACTCATAAACATTAAATTGAAACTTTCAAATATAACATTTCTTATTATCGAAAAACATTGTGCAATGCCCTATTACAGAAAAACATTTAGTATTAAATCAATTGACGTAAACCAACACCGAGCCTTTAGTATAACCTTACTAGGTATAATGTTTCGCGCTAATTTTATTGACTGATGTGCATTTTTGAAAGGGCTCTATAAAGAACCCTTAATATGGCATTGCATTCTGAACCGAAACATTATTATCGTACTTTGTATTTTTATTTCTCAACTATTCTTTCTTATGAAATTTGAGTGTTTATATTAAATTTTGTGTCATGTGTTATAATATAAGACCCAAACTAAAGGTAAAAAACATTTTAATGTTCCCTCAAATTGTTTGGAATATCTTAATATTTTCATCAAGAGAACCAGAGACAGTTGTTCGAAAAAAGGTAATTGTATAAGATATACTTTAATTACGTACTTATTTTCTAACTTCTTGCTCTCCTATGTGTGCTAGCAGGACAATATTTTCTTTTGTTTAATTCCCTATCAAAAAGAATCAGTTTCACAAAGACTCTTCCTCAACAATTAATTAAATAAGTTAGTCTTTGGTAGAAGTAAATCTTCTCCTTTTATTGCTAGACCTTCATGGGACGAAGATATTCTTCCAGAAATTATCTTCCCTTATCATTCACTAACTGTAATCCTTTTGGACTATCCAAAATAAATTAAGAGGCTTATCCTCTCTAATTACAGATGAACTCACTGCTATGTATGCAACGTAGGTAGCTCTTTACCACCTTGCGAGTATTCTTAACGCACTATAAATTTTTGAAAGGACTTAAGAGTCCTCATAAAACATTCAATATCCTAAAGCGCAGTAAATTGTCCTTTTAGCACCTTATTGTAATTTATCTTACGACTATGAACTTCTTTTCCTAATCTGCTTCTTTTTAAAATAATTTGAAGTTTCTTAAATTAAAATTATTATAACATTCAATCTCTCTCTAGGAAAATGTGCCCTAAAAAATTGTTTTCTATAAATTAGAACGGAAATTCTTTAGTTACCCGTGACTTTTATTACACAGACTTAAAATAAATTCCGAAACCAGAATTACGTTGATAACCTACGAGAAATTAGTTTTCATTTCAAGTCAGATATCAGATAAAGTTATATATCAAATTTTTTAAACCTGCCTAGTTTCCAATTCTCTGTAAAAATCACAGCTAAACTTATTTACATTATATTGTAACCTTATCTCTCACCCACCATTTGGCAGTGATATTGACTTTGTATTTTATCATTTAATGATGGAATACAATTTTTTAATGAACAGGCGGGTTCTGAAAATTCTTCATATATACCCCCAAATTTGACAACGTAATGTACCCTCTTCTAATGTTAAAAGGTACCCACTAACACGTCCAAGAGAGTTTAGATTATATTCTTTTATTTTTATTTTTAAGGTATTTTCGTCATCTAACCATTTATGTTTTACGTGTGGAATTTCCTATACTTTTTTATGTATACCCCTCCTAACAACCAAATTCACTAAATCCCATTTTCCCAACTAATAAATCACATTAATATCAATTAAAGTGATTCTCTTCTATTATTCTGAATACATCATTTCGTTAATATAATTTCAATAATTGCTGATAAATAGAGAAGTAACAGATAAAGATCCCTCGTATCAAATTAATTAACCCAAAGGTTCTTGCAACATATTTTTTCCGGGCCAAAAAGCCCTCTAAGGATTTTCAATTTTCCCATTTAACTAACGTTTTGAAATTCTACTACTAAGCTATAGTTCCTAAACTTCAAGTTGCTTTAAATATATATTTCAAATTTTTTAGTCAAATCTTTCCTTCATTTTTTAACGAGAAAGAAAAAAGAACTCCTATTTTAATCAGTTGATGTCTTTATATTATTGCAATTTTGATTCTATTACTGTTTTTTATTTTAAAATAAGTTAATTTTAATTTTTATGTTAATCTATAATCGTATAATTAATCCTTATATTATTGCTATTTTAAGTTTATATATCGGTTTTGAGTTTAAAGTAAGTCTATTTTTTATTAATCTATATAATCGATGATTAACTATAAAATTTGTTATTTTGTTTTTATGACATTTAATTTATATGATAGATCTGAATTTAGATTATTCAACGACCCATGTTATGGTCGTACTTGATTTATCTTGATCTATCGTATTTATTAACTTTTCATTTACATTTATGCTGGTTAACCTGAAATTTAACTTTAGAATAAATTCAAATTTAAATTTGATGAGAGATCTATTTTAAAATCATAACCGATTCATTTGTAGATTTAATAATCTTGATTTATTGCATGCACTAAACTTTAATTTTTATTAATTTGGATTTTAATTTTAATTTCAATTTTTAAATGCATTTACCTGTATTCCGATTTATTTTGCAGTTCACTCACCGTAAATAACGTAAATAAAGCATTATTGCATATTAATTAGATTCCATTATTGTCGTCTGCTGTTTTAATTCGTAAATGAAGATATCTTCTTCATGACGTCACCTGAACGTGCGGTGTAAACTGAGATCATTTCATTTAGTCCCCTTTAAAAAAAGCAATCAAGAAAATTGTCAGTCAATTCATTTCGACATTGGATTACTTCCCTTAAGGAAGATCTTCCAACCACCTTACTTCCCTAACTGTTAATCTTCCCAATGGGAATTTATATAATTTGATATGACCTCAGTGTTTATAATACGGATTCGCGTGTTTTTCACGACTTTCGCGATACCAGTTTCCGATGAGATACGAAGCCCTAAGTTTTTTTTGTTTTTTTTTAAAGAACGGACGAAATGTTATACGGGACGACCGTCATACGAAATAAATAATCAGTACGCTCCTCTTCTTGAATCTTCTACAAGTGCAGGTGTTTGCTTATATTTTAATGATTGACGCAAGAAGCTAGGAAATCTTTTCTAAGCCCTTAAGTCATTGCTCAAAGTTGGAAAAACACCAATTACAAGAGCAGGTGCTCGCCTGTCTTAATAATTAACGAAAAACATCATTATAATGTTAAGACAATTAGTTTTTCCAATTAAAGACGCTCAGATGCACTTTTGCGACATCTGGCGCTTGTTAATTGCTTATGTAATTAATTGCCCAATGAACTTTCTAAGCTAAAATCTCACATCCGTTGCGAAACCCTTGACTGTGGGAATCACAAATTCTCTTGGTCTCACGGTGACTCACCGCTTTGACGTATGAGAGTGGATTTCTTCTTATATAAAGAGGAGTTCAGTCATTGAAGGACAGACTCAAGATTTAGACTCAGGATTCAAGATTCAAGATTCTAAGTAGCTGTAAGCCAGACTTTGGGTAGAGTTTATCGAGTCTTGAGCCTCCGCGGGTAATGGGCGCGAATTACCTCGTATGCATTAGTTTTGCTTTTTGCGGTTTTTAGAAAGGGCACACGGGTAGTTGCTTTGAGAAGAAAAACCGTTATTCATTTTATCGCGGGCGACGAGGAGCGAGTTGCCCGTTTGTCATTAACTTGCTTTACAGCGGACCTAGAGCCGAGCACAGGGGTTACTTTCAAGAAGAAGTCCGTCTGACTTGAATTAACGTAACTTACCTCTGGGTGAAGGGTAAAATTCACCTACCTAAATTAGGGAACGAACTTCGTATCGGAAATTCGATATTGTAGATCTGACTGAAGGAAACGCTAGCAGAGTTAATTCGTTTATTTCTACGTGACCTTAATTGTCACGCCTAAAAATAAGAACAACTTACATAATTAAAACCCGGTGAACTTAATTAAAATATGACCTTGTGAACTCAAAAGTTAACCATTTATTATAAACTCTCGCCTGTAATCCGCTTATTTGAACTTAATTAAATTACCTAAAATTAAAACTGACTCTCAGTTATCCCATCATAATTAAACCAAAAATTCGACGAGTGTAAAAGGGGCTAAGGAAGCTCCCGGATCCGGCAAGTGACCTGAAGGTCAGCGCACTCTGTAGGAAAAGAGTATCTCTATTGTACTTGGGGGGTTAAAACTCACCGGGTAACCCTCCAGGTATAATATATATATATATATATATATATATATATATATATATATATATTTTATATATACAATATATATATTATATACATATATATATATATTATATATATATAATACAGATATGTATATATATATATGTATTATATGCATATAATATATATATTATATATATATATATATATATATATATATATACATATACAGGGTGGGCGGAAAGTAGCTCCCTAATTTAAATTACATATAAATTATGTATAAATTGTGATTGTATTGTTATATTGTTATGGTGTGTTCTCTAAAGTGGTACAATTGTAACGTTCATTTTTTTTTTCATTTCAGATTGAAGGGTAACATGGCTGAGCGTTTAACACTGCAGGAGCGTGCCCAGTTGGCGGCACGGTACGAAGTTTGGCAATCTGTCGTTCGAGTTCAAAGATGGTGGCGGGCCATTCACGGACCACGTGCCCAAGTGGACCCGAAAACAATCAAGAACTGCCACTCGAAGCTCATGACCACGGGGTCTGTGGCAGATCTTCGAAGATGTGGTCGCCCTTCGACATCCAGGGCCCAGGAGACGGTGCAGGCAGTTCAGGCAGTTCAGGAAATGTTCGCACGGAGTCCACGAAAGTCAACTCGCCAGGCAGCTCGGGAAAGTGGACTCTCCCGCTACTCAGTGCGAACTGTGCTGAAGAAGGAGCTGAACTGGCGTGCGTGGAAGCCGCATTACTGCCAATCTCTCTCGGACGAGGACTGCGACATTCGCATGGAGTTCGGGGAAATCATGCTGGCTTGGCATGAAGACTGGCCCCATCTCTTCCGCAACATCCTCTGGAGCGACGAGGCGGTGTTCCACGTCGGAGGCTTTGTCAACCGCCACAATTGCCACTACTGGGAAGGAGAGGATCCCATGGTTACCGCTGAAAAACGGCAGAATCGGTTCAGTGTAACGGTGTGGTGTGGTATGACCTCAGATCAGGTTGTGGGCCCGTTCCTTCTGCGCAACACCATGAATGATGAGCGGTACCTTGCTATGTTGCGAAACGAGGTCTGGCCGGTTGTCAGCACATGGGAGAACATCGACGATCTGATATTTATGCAAGATGGCGCCCCTCCGCACTTCGCTCTTGTTGTCCGTGAGTGGCTGGATGCCCACTTCCCTGGGCGTTGGATGGGTCGTCGTGGTCCACATCAATGGCCAGCCAGGAGCCCCGACTTGACACCGTGCGACTTCTTTCTTTGGGGGTGGGTAAAGGAAGAAGTCTACCGCACCAAACCGAGGACATTGGAAGTACTGGAGGACCGAATTCGGGAAGTCATGTCCTCCATCCCGCCGGAGTTCCTGCTAAAGTCAGTGGACGCCATTCCTGGGCGGCTCCAGAAGCTGGTGGAAAGAGTTGGAGCCCACATTGAATTTTAGAGAAAACCTACCATGTATGCGTGGCTTTTTTCATTTTTAGATATATGAACGCTCTAGTGCAGCTTAATCCTGCAGTATAATCCATTACGTCGTTTGTACTGCGAAACCCCGTAATGCCCTCGCCGGAATAACCATAGAGTATTTGGGCGTCGTGCTCGTCATGCTTCGCACGAGTTAATGTGGCTTTAAATGAATCAATGGAGGGATGACTAGAAATTCTTTGGGTATTCACCACATCTGTAGACTTCAGTGAGTATCACTTCAGAAATGTACAGCATGGAACATCATTGGAAACCATCGTTTTTGTTCTAAGCGAGAAATCTTTAACACTTAAAAAGACACGTCTGAGAACCAGTGCAAGCGGCGGTCAACTGAATACGCAGGAAGGAGATATGCCCAATAAGTAGCCTGAGTCACGTGACTCATTTTATTGAGCAGCAACATGCAGAGGGGTGTGCTTAGAGTTCTTCAACTACTCACACACCCACACACCCACACACACACACACACACACACACACACACACACACACAAAGAGGTGAAAATGAAACGCTAACTGAAACGTGATTTATTTTAAATAGAAAAATAAATAAACTGTAAAATTCTATCAAGTAAATAGTGTCCATTTCATGATACTATATAAATAAATAACAAATATTCATGCACCATAACTGAAACAAATACATGTAATAAATAGAAAAATAAATAAACTGTAAAATTTCGCCCAGTAAATATACGCTAACATGACAACAATATTCACGCCTCGCGGTATCCAAAGGAAACAGTATCGTAGGTGCCAGGCACCTGGTAGCGTTCCCTATGTGTTACAACACACATTCGATCCCCTAAGTTCCTTCACGCCCCCCAGTTTCTGTGCCCGAAAATTTTGAGTCCCTACAGTCAGTTGGGGTGGTTGGTCTACCTCATCTTCTAAGCTCAAGAGCTCCTTCAGCGAAATGAAAGTTGACGATCCGCTGGTTCGCCTAGTTAACCCTTTAACGCCGAACATTTTTGTAGGAAGTCTAAATGCGTGTATTTGAAACGGTACGTATTCGACCCAGTCGGCGTTAGAGGGTTAAGCGTGATCCCTTTCGCACTAAAGCGCTTGCCTGGGTTCTTCGCAATTTGGTGTTGTTCAAGTTGTATCCCTTCACGGTTGAGTTGAATATACGCCGATTTTTCATTTACGGTCTCGACTCCTCGCGGGTACCCTGATACTTCTACCTTATCCTTGAAAAAAGTGTTTATACAGGGTCTGTCAAAATAAACTAAGCCAATTTGAAATCTCTATAAAATGCACAATTTGATAGAGATTTCAAATATTTTTTTACACAAAATAAATAAAAGGCTCATAAATAATCTGTGATAATTTTATAACTTTATTTTAAATATTTTAGGAGTTATGCGGTTATTTCTACAGATTGCGAAAATTTCAGTTTTTCTCATTATGTAATATCTTCTTTTTTCTCTTTTTCAGAATTTGTTTAGATTTAAAATTTTTCGTGAATACCTCTAAATATGCCATTCTCACATGAAGATAAAATAATTATAAAGCATTATAGAGTTGAAAAAGGTTATAGTGCAAGGAAATTACTTTCTGAATTCGATTATAAAGGATGGACTAGATCAGGTTTAGATTACTTATTGAGAACTATCGATGAAACAGGAAGCATTGAAAGGAAGGTTGGTAGTGGGCGACCAAAATCAGTTAGAGTAGATGAAAATATTCAGAAAGTGGAGGAACGTATCCTTAATCAAGAGGATCGACCTGGTAGCCACATGACACCTGCTCAAATATCAAAAGAACTAGAAATATCAGAATCAAGCGTAAGAAGGATTATTAAATCTGATCTGCAATTTAAACCATTTAAAAGAGTGCATGGACAAAGATTGTCAGAAGTAAACTGTCAGAAAAGAGTTAAGAAATCCAAACGTATTTTACGTATAATAACTGAAGATAAACTTTCCAAAACATTTTTAACGGATGAAAAACGTTCTACGGTAGAGCCACCAAGAAACTCCCAGAATGACTGGGTTTATTCTGATGTTGCGAAGAAAAATGAAATCCAAGATGAAAGACTGTACGCAACAAGGAGTTTCTGTTGGAGTGTCCAAGTTGGGAAAAACTTCAATATTTTTCATTGAGCCAGGAGTGAAAATTAATGCTCAATATTATTCAAATACCCTGCTTGAGAAAATGCTTCCAGAAATGAGAAACTTGGCTAGTCAAGGTTACTTTATTTTTCAACAAGATGGTGCAACATCACATACTGCCAAAACAACCATCGAATATTTGAAAAAGAATGTGCCTGAATTTCTGAAACCGAATAATTGGCCACCTAACAGCCCTGACCTAAACCCTGTAGACTACGGAATATGGGAAAACTTGGCAGAGAGAGTGTATTGGAACAGAATAAGGGATGTCAATCATTTGCGTGAGTTGATTATCGCAAAATGGGCACAGCTCCCCCAAGAGCAAATAAATCGAGCAATAGACGAATTCAGACCAAGATTAAAAAAAGTGATAGAAATGCAAGGGAATCATATTGAACAGTTCTTTTAATTTTATTTTAAACTAGAAATTATCTACAGTATATCGTAAATTTTTTTTTTTTCATGTTAAGTAGGAGAATCTCACTTTTTAGTTAATTATTAATAAAATTAACAATTCTGAAGATATCGTCATAAAACTTTAAATGATAATAGGTGATTACCTATACTTTATTGTGTAAACAATTCAACTTAATTAGATAAATGATTTTGTTTTAATAAAGGTTTGAATTTGGCTTAGTTTTTTGACAGACCCTGTATATGGTGTGAAAAGGATGGGGAGATTCTGAAACCTCCACACCTCATATATCTTCAATAATCTGTAACCGTGATGAAGGCTAAAGACAGCTCAAGACTTGTATATACGTCTCTGATCTTCCTCTGGTTGGTTGTGTGATTACATGCCCCATTTTTCTTCACTGCGCACTTCACGCACAGGGGAAACAAGAGCTTGTGATCTATAACGACGGGTAAGATTGACATCCATAAATCGCGAAGGAAAAGCATATCTACGAAAGAAAGGCCGAAATAGTTCTCGTTCAAATTAGCTGAGAACTCTTCGATGGTAGGCAGGGCGGGGCCCACCAGTTTTTCAGGTGCACCTCCTGGGTACGAATTGTTCTTCATCACGTAGGGGTATAAAGAGCAGAAGTCGTAGTAATGGGGTTTCACGCACTCCGTGGGTAGAAAGTATAGTTTGAATGGGTTTGTTCGCCCGCCAAACAAACTATCGCCGCATTTGAGAGGATCCAGCATCACTGAACGCTTGATGGTGTTTATTTTTTCGCGGTACTCTCCATCTGTCTCCATCCATGCATCATATTTGTGCTCCCACAAGACTTTGTGAGTGAACTGGGAGCTTATACGTTGGTCGCTGGTACGGGTCCATGCGAGCCTGTCGGTAGGAGATCTACCATGGATATCTCCTACGTCCTACTCAGGACGCTGGCATCCATGCTACCAGCATCCGTTAAAGGAGTATACAGTCTTCTCACCAGTGGCACGGTCTTCGCCAAGACCATCCACCCAAAAAACACACGACCGTTGACCTTAATGGCCACTTCCCCCGTGTTGCGGTCATGCTTTATATATACACCGGTCTGTTGCTGCAGATGTACGAGAGAGTAAATAGCCTTATGCTCATAAGTGCGTGAGTTGTTTCTGTGGAATGACGGCAAGAGTATCGTTAGGCATGAAGTTGTTCTTGAACACAGTAAAACACAATGAAGCGATCGTGGTTGTGGCTTGTAGCGGGTCGCAGAATCGGACTATGTACATCCTTCCAAATTCCTGGAAACATACTCTCAGTACGCGTACGTCATTCACACAATAACGCTCACATTCATCCACTATACTGTAAGGATTATCTTCATTAAAACTCTTGCAGTACCTCTCAAAATCTTCACGCTCACTATAACTCATGTTGGCATAGTTAAATTAATGTTTGGGGGGTGGCAGTCCTATGCAATTTAAAGTTTCGCTAGTGAGGAAAGTGTAAGGGAAATACCCTTTTGAAACTTCGGCGGCTACGCCCATCACCTTGGGTAGCTTGGCTAATTGTGAATAACAGAGTGTCTTTAAATTGAACATTACCTCTTATTTGCATCTGTATAAGCTTGTCTCCTCTTTTCAAGGGATCGCCTGTAAATATCTCCGATGATTCGTGTTCAAATAGTTCCTTATAAAGGAATTGTGTGTCAAATTTGGCGCCTTTGTGGGCAAGAATATACATTTTTATGAACTTGTCCGCTAACTTGACAATATAGGACACAGAGTTTCACGGGGTTGTCCTGTGCGATCGTTTTATAAACGTTTGTTCGTTTACCACATTTGTGACAATCATCACACTCGACGTTCATGCTCTCGTCGCAGATAGTCTGGCTTAAAAGTAGATGTGGGATAACCTCTTTGGTTTTGGCATCCGTGTATGTCTCTATATCGTAGTATATGTACAGTTATACAAGGTTTATTTTTAGGTTTGGTGTCTTTCATATAACATACGTGTTTTACACCATCACCCTTATATAGTGCATGGCATGTCGAACAACAAATTTACCACATTTATCCGTGAATTTTCACCAATTGTCCATCATATGAAACATGCCCCATTCGCAGATTCTCATTTTTCTGCACGTGCTATTTGATTTATAGAATTCAAAACAGTTATTATTGAAAAATGTGCGTCTACACACATTACAGCCCCTCTTCTCAGCTTCAACTACACGACTTTCACATTTGAAGCTTTTACACTGCTCACATACCATGTGGCAATCCCTACAATGTTTCACTATATCATCCGCAAAATCGAGACATCCTTTACACAAATCATGATGCCTTCCATTTGTGATTGCTCAACACTTAGCTTGGTAAATCTACGTTTGATTAAAAAGCACATAAATTGCTCTCGGAAAACAACATTTATTAATTTTAGCTTCTCAAAATGTCAGGTAATGCTATGAAAATTTTAGTTTCTCTGCATAAAACACATCCTAGTAATCATAAAACATATCCTTGTAGTCATAAAACAACATTAGAAAGTAATGACATCAGTAAAAAAAAATATTTAAACAACAAGTTTCATCAAGTCTTGCTTTGATTCGTTCTTGGACATCAGCCGCCGACTTGCTTCTTGGCCTCTGATATAGCCCTCACGTTTCTCATGTGTAGACACCCTGCCTGCTGCCTCTGTGACTTGTTTCACACACCTCTCTATTGACTGAGCATGACAGGGCCACTGTGGAACTTGCATAGGCTTGTCAAAGAACTTCTTTACTTCCGCTGTAGTCAGTTTACATGTCAAAGGAGGTTCAAATACCCCGTCAGACCAGTCTGTCAGCTCCAACACGGAAGAAGCACTGGGGTTGATGGAAGGTGTCTTCCTGGGACGTACAGAAAGATCTCCAAGTGTGTCATCATCTCCACCCCTCATGTCGTCAATCTTTTGGACACCAGCTCTCCTCTCCTCACTGTCATCTGAGCACAAGAGTGTCTGGATTATCATTTCGCTGAATGCATACCATGCTGAGCGCTTGATGGTTGGCAAAACAGCATCCACTACAGCCTTTTTTTGCAGCCTAACTAGCCGCAGCTGAAACAAGATGTGGCGTGGGCCTTCCACCCAAGAGTGTTTTACTTTGATGTTGAACCAACAGGGGTTGTACACACCAACAATGTATTCCACTATCAGTCTTAAGTTGTTGAGGGTTTTGCCTTTAAGGCCATGTTTTGAAACCCATAGGCGACAAAGCCTGTTTGCTGTTGTCAACCACCTTGAATGGCTCACTGGACCAATTTCAAGAAGGGCCAGATCTGTGGGAAGTTCTCCTGTCCTTATGGCCTGTGTGATCCTATACCCGTACGCTTGATCAGTAGAGAGATCCTTTACGACACTGTCACTCAGTGAAGTAAGAGGCTCTCCAATTGAGAGTTTGGTGAATGAAGGATCAATTTCAAGTTCGGTTGCAGTGCCTAGCATCTTGCCAATGTTACCTGTCCACTTGTTGTTAGACAAGGTCTTCCCATCCAGTGCTGTGATCAAGTGTCGCAGGGGTAACTCGTTAGTGTGGAGGGCACAACCAACCAGATCAGCTTACGGCAAAGCTTGACCTCTACCCAATGCATGGAACCACCCTCCCAGCCAGTGTTAACATTTGTAGAATCACCTCCAATGGCCTGCAGGCTTTTATCAATGCCCTTCTTCTTCATGAAATCTACAAGATTATCAGCAATAACTTCAGCAGGTTTTTTTCTCGTTGAGCCTTTCTCAGGAGTGAAGTGGTAGAGATATCTTCCACCTGGCTCACTGCACACAGAATAATGCTCTTCTTTGATGATGCTGGGGAACTGACGATCTGAATTGTCTGCTTTCAGCATAACTTTAGTTGTATCTTGACGGCCGTCAAAGAAGATGCAGTCAATTTCACCCTTCTTACAAAGATCATCAAATTCCTGATCCAGGGATCTCATAACTTTTTCTTGGGCCGTCTTGACTTTATTGTGATCAACTACAAGTCTCTTGTCTTCTTCAGTGATCAAGCCAGCATCCATAAAGGCAGCAGTGGTGATGGCAGCTGTGGCACGCAGGCTAACACCATATCTGATGCTATGCATAGCAACATTAGGTATTTCTAATATGTTGTACTCTGGCTTTTTATTGGAAGTTGAAGACGTGCTGGGTATTTCTAATGTCACTTCATAACTTCCATCCTTTCTATCTTGAGCATCAGCTATTTGTTCTTCATTTTCATCATCAGAGAAAATTATTTCATTTGATGGCATTGAAACATCCTGCTTACTTGTCTGCTTATATTCAGCAAGCCTTCTTCTTTCGTCTTCTTGCCGCTTCTGCTTTTTGACTTGTCTGTTGTGCTCAGGTTGATCTGGCAAGCCAATCTGATGTGGTCCAATAGATCCAGACTTGTCTCTCTGACCTTTAATGAAAGCAAGTTCCTTCACAGGGATCTTCATCTCTCTAGGGCATGTACAGTAGGGTGGAGTGAAAATGGCCCAAAAACATTTTTTTCTGAATTTTAACTTACTTGAGGTTTTAAAAGTTGCCAATGGACTAATAGAACAATATGCAAAAAAGTTTATTAAAATCAGACAATCTTTTGATCGACCACCAGACGTTATAAATTTACAATAATATACGATTTTACACAAAAATACCTAAAATACGAGTAAACATCAGACTATATATTTTTAGTTATTTTGGCACACTATTATGCTAACGATAGAGTCTGAGTTATGCATGCATGGTTAATTCAGAATTGATAGTCACGTTTAGACTCAAGTTTCGGCATAAGCTGCCGAGAAGCGACGCGAGCCCGAATAAATCCATGGCGGGACGTCTCGCCACACACAGCGGCTGAAGCTTCGGTAACTAGGTTCACGCATCTTTCCACCGCCTGTGTGTGACAAGGGAAGCGAGGAAAGAGGACACTTGGTGAAATTTGAGCAGAGATCATGTCGTTCAATTCTTTGTCCGTCATATCCATCGTAACAGGAGGCTCCGTCACGGTCAAAGTCTGCCAATCGACCATGTCCTGGTATTCGGTCGCGTCGAGGTTGAGCGGTGGCACTCGAAACCTGCGGATTTTGTTTGCAGACACATGTGATCTTGCCTTCATGATTCTTCTGAGTCCGAGTTCCCTTATATGTGGTCGCTCATCTGTGATCATGGCTAATAGCACGTTCTCGGGGTGTCCGCAGAAGCCGTTTCGCCGAATCACCGGGTCGACGACTTTCTTTAGAGAGGAGCTGAGGTACCGTGTTCTCACCATCATCCCGTGCAGATGTTTGGCTCCATCTTTGCATGATGGCTGCGTCTTGATGGCGAACCATGTTGGGGCGTAGACCCGGATGATGAATGTGACAAGAGTTTTGATGTTGTTGGATGGTGCATCGAGGCCAACATAGAGGCGGAGGATTCTGTTGGCAGTTGTCAACCATCGCGAGTGGTTCAATGGTCCCGGTTTTCGCAATGCTAGATCACAGGGACAGTGTCCTTCACTGACAGCTTGACACATCTGCCACAGGTACTGCTGGTCAGTGCTCAGGTCCTTCACGTCAACATGCGGCAGTGGCTGTAATGGAGATATAGGTTCATACGATGTTATATGGAGTTCCGTGCATGCTGTGAGAGATTTCCCTATCGGTCCTGAGAAGCACTTAGGTCCTGTAGTTGCTCCATCTAAATGCTGAAACAGGTGTCGCAGGGGGAGCTCGTTAGCATGTAATAAGCACACGAGCCATTGCAGCGGTTTTTGTAGTAATTCCTCAAGCTGCCGAATAACTCCGCCATTATGTCCAGTGTTGACAGCGGTTCCGTCGCATCCGACGACTTTCACACTGTCGAGATCCACACTTCGCGCAGCCAAGCATTCAAAGATTACTTTGGAAATCGCCTTGCTTGATCCACTTGACGGCGTCACGTGGCCAAAGTACGATGAACCTGGTTCACAAATAATGCTGACGTGCTCTTCTGTATCTCTGTCCCGGTGGCCATGTCCTGCGGCGTCTCGTACATTTTTCATCGTTCTATCCTTTCGACCGTCGAAGTACAATCCAGGCAAGTCTGTCATACTGCTGTCTAGTTTTGTCAGTTCTTGACGAGTTCTACTTCTTTCGCGGCGAATTTTACTACGATTAATGACTTTGGAGGTGTCATTTGTAGACACAATTCCAATGTCTTGTAGCACGGATGAGGCAATAACGGCTGCTGCTCGATCTGAGACGCCCGTTCTATCGCACGCTTTAGCCAAACATGGTAATCGTAGTCATCGTCATTCTTTGACGTTTACTCTCCAGTGTCGATAGATCAGGTTTACAGTGTGACTTAGATAGGGTGTATTCTTCGTCGCTGTTGTCGTCCTTGTCTTCCTCGTTGTAGCTTCCAGAATTGCATTGCTGCTTCGATTGTTCTTGGTGAATGCTGTGTCTTCTCGATTCACAGACTTTCCTGGATATTTTCTTCTGTAGCTTTGTTGTTTCCTCCAAATCGATGCCTCCTATAATCATCTTTCTGGCTCCTCTCTAGTCCTCTAGAAACTTTCTTTCTTTGAGTGGTACTTTGTCCGCTCTTTCGCACTTACAGCTCATGACGAAATCTACACATTTGCATTTGCTAATGTCGAAGAGTTTATCTGCGTCTTCTCTGAACTGTTCAAGTTGTTGCTTGTAGTTGTCGTTGTCCTTCCGAGCCTTGTATGGTTTCAAGATTTTCTTGTATTTCTCGTTGTACGGTCTGAGCGTTTCAATCACTCGTCCGTGCGTCACGGTCGGAAGAGACGCTTTCTCCCAAACAAGTTCAACATCAACGCAAACTTTTTTTGATACTTCGGCGAACGGTGGATATTTGTTATTCTTCGTTGTCAGCTGTTGTCTTGTATGGATGTAAGCCTTCATAACATCAGCGTAGGTGGGAAGAACATTTGTGGGTATCTCGCGTGACGCGCCAAAAATCACACATGCCGCCTTCTCCCTCGTAATAATTTCCATTCTGAAAAAAAACAACAATTATTATAAATTGTAAGCAATGTAAGACTATTAAAGAATTTCTGCAAGAAAAAGAAATATCAAATTAATACTGTCACACTCACTTGTCAAACACCTATAAACAGATATCAATATGTAATTAACTTACTTTTAATATCAAGTTTCACGAAAAAATGATGATAACAGCACAAATAACCTTCAATTCTCACTGCCACATGTGCACTGAGCTTGGCGGAGCAGCCGCGCTTTGCATATTACTCACTCTCCCCCACTCCCAATCTCCCATCCCCTCTGACTCACGGACTGCATATGTTATCGCACCAAATCACTACCATCACTGAAACTAGCATTAAATCAATGTATGGTTAACTAAACTCTTTCTTATCTCACTTACTCACATCAGCTCTAATAATTTGGCCACCCTCTGTAATTGCCATTAATTTACATTCCACACATGTTGTAATCTTAAATGTCAACCTCACGTATGCAATAACACAGTCTACAGCAAACTAAGCTGTTAATTATTTGCATAAACATGGATGAAAGACCAGCATCTTGGATGACTCCTGATGGGCAAAGCGATCGTTAAAACATGAAATATGCCATATATTAAAATCGCTGGTGGTCAATCAAGCAATGCTTCAATTGTATTATAATTTCACATGCTTGTTTCTAAAGCCCATTGGCAACTTTTCCACACTCAAGTAAATTAAAAATCCAAAAATGATATTTTCACTCCACCTTAATGTACAGTTAATGTGAGTTTCGTTTTTGCAACCAGCATCTGCAAGGCAGCCAAATTCAGAGCAGAGAACAATTTTACACTTGCAACTGAGGATGTCAAAAAGCTTGTCAAGTTTTGCAATGAAAGCCTCTTTGACATGTAGCTTTCCTCTCCCAAGAGATATGTTTTTGGCCTGCTCCCAGCTCTCTTGGATCTTGTTTAAGATTGTGACTCGTGAATTTACAACGGGGGCTACAAAAGAACTGTTTGCTCGTTCCCACTTTTCAAGCACTTTAGGGTAAATGTCCTTTGCAAGACTGGCTGCTGGGTAGTTTCTCACATCCTCACCACTTTGTTCTCTTAGCAGTAGCCCATATTTCAGAACGTCTCGCAGAGTTGGGAGTTCAGAGGGCAACAACTCTCTACCAGTTCCAATTAGGTTGCTCATATGTGTGAATGTCCCCAGTCTTGTCCTCCTTTTAGAAGCCATTGTAGGTCAATTCCCACTGGTTAGGATGGTAGCACTGACGGACAAGTAATCTTCAGCACACTGATGAATATGTTTCAACCTGTGAAATAAGCAAAAACAGCAGTGCATTATATATACAGCATATATAATTATTAATATAATAATTATTATATAATTCCACAAAAAAGTCAAAAAAGTCACTATTTTTATGTAGCTTCTTACCAAGCAAAACTAAATTATATTAAATTAACAAAAATATCTTTAGAATTCCTAAGTCATGCTGCAACTTTGTAGCACCCCTCATATTTGGAATTTGAAAGTTGAAAAATTCGACACACCCTACCCTCACACCGCTTTAAAAACATACACAGTCCTACGACGATCATCCATTCCAAATACAACTATACGAACATTCATTTCCTGCTCCACCCTTTTCAACTCTTCAGGACCCATATTACAGTCAAACTCGATCTTTTAATCTGAGGCCAGTTTACGAGCACGCTGCACAACCGTCGGCAACCTAATTTTTCTGGCACATGCATTTAGTACAGTGAACATGATCTAAGACTACTGCTATAAAGCCGCAACCACGCTCGGTGTTTATATGCTGTCTGTTAATAGCCTGAAAATTGAAGTTAAAAGTATAAGATGTGGCCGTATGTCCCACAACGCGGAATACGTAGCCAATATCTATTGTGAAGTTGTCTATGTTGAATGCGATGCTACTTTGAGAGGCCCGCATTATACGACCCAGAATGTAGACTATATCCAAAGCAGCAAAGCGCCTGTATGGTATTACTACCCAAAAATCATCTATATCGCCGTCATCTGACCCGAACCCGAAGAACAGTCGCGTCTTGGCTTCACGTCCCTCACTGTTCTGAAGGGCAAACTCTACAATACGTTCAACTACACGCCGCAGTCCGTGTTCAACACCGTTGCTATACATGGTTCGCTGGTCGACCCTGACTACGTACCGGTTTCTACTCAGGGCTGGGGTGGAGGTGGCTGTGCGCACGAGCTCGAATGTTATGTTACTGTCTACAGAATGATGTGCTGCTCTGGAGGGAACTGGTGGTATTCAACAGGAATAAGGGGACCCAGTTTTATTTGTAGAAGGAACTACTGCGGGGGCTGTGTCGTAAGACGTAGAGGTCTGGGGCTTCATTACTGTGGGTATAACATCCGATGCACTCCTTGCGCGCTTTCCATCTGACGTGGAAGGTGATTCAGCAAATTCGTCACGCTTTCTCCTCGAATTGTCGCGCGGGGGTGCTACAGTTGGCGTTGCTGGAAGTTCGCTAGCGGGGATGGGGTCTGTAGCCTCAACAACAACTACACTGTCATCGGCATCGTCTGCAATATCTATGATAGGGATATGTTACTAGCATAGTACTTCATCCTCGTCATCATTCACGGTTCTGGGGAAGAAGAAAAACAAGACTGTAGAATATAAAGAGCATCACTTAAAATTATATTATATTTTGTAAATGTTCCACTTAGGAGTGTGACGTGTTAAAGATGGAGTCTGTAGAAAAATTCAGGTTCACGAGATCGTCCACATGCATTATATCTGGCCCTACAGGATGTGGTGAAACTGTGTTTATGCTTAAAATCATTAAAGATAAGGGGGAGATGTTCTCAAAATTTGTGCATAAAGTCATATGGTGCTATTCGACAAACCAGTCAGTATTCAACGAGTACCAAGATGATATTTTGTTCCACAAAGGTGTATATGATGTTAGTTCATTAAAGGGTAACGAGCACACGGTCATTGTAATTGACGATCTCATGTTAGAAATGGATAAAACGTTTGCCGAGACATTTACAGTGTTCTCCCACCATCTTAACATAAGCGTATTCTTCATCACTCAGAATCAGAATTTATTTTTTTTAAAAAATACATGCGCGATGTGCCGCTAAATACTCAATATCCAGTCTCATTCGCACAATGTAGAGATGTGTCATAAATTGGAGTATTAGCCAATCAAATGTTCCCGAATCAGCGTAAGGACTTTTTGAAAGTTTATAAAGATGCTACAAGCCAACGTTACGGGTATTTGGTTTGTGACCTTCACCCGCGAAACACGTTTAGGGCGCTTCTAAAAACGAATATATTCCCAAACGAGGCTGAAATGGTGTATATCCCAGAATGACAAAGAGATTAAAGAAATACCGTGAATTAATAAAACTCTATCATCGACTGCACGGTCGCTGCAATAGCTCTTTGTTAAAAATATCGACTCCGACTTTTTGAAATGTAGCTGTGAAATCTTTCGTTATGAAATATAATGTACCAATGAAACCCCCTCAGAAGGCTCGCCTACGTCGTTTCAAGAACATAATACGTGCACTCGCTCGTGAAAGTCAAACTGTGGGGAAGAAAAAGCGGATTATTGTACAAAGAGTGGGCTCATTTCTACCCATCTTATTTTCAGTTGTGAGGCCTTTACTGACTAGTTTAATATAATAAAGAAAGTAGTCGTGATTCCATACGATGTGTATGCTTCACTATAAAGCTCAAAGAGTCCAGATACGATTCTAGAACCCCGTAAAAGTTGGCTTAAACGAATGGAAAGCGAATTGTTAGAGCGATTAAGCAGTGAAAAGTCTCCTGATGAGAAAAGAATCTTATACCAAGAAGCTCTGCAGAAATTCCTTCATGAGTACGAAACTTATAAGAATCCGACAAGGCCCCAGTAGTTATTAGGCACAGCGCAGACGACGTTAAGCATGGAGGCATAGGACCTGGGGCCGAGGCTAGAGACGAAGAGCCAAAGAACAACGACACGACCCCCCATCATATTGAGCATCTATTAAAAAGCAGTCTCCCACATACATTGAGGAATGTATGGAGTGAGGATCCCATTATATAGTGGACCGATACAGGTGAGGTTGTTGTTGAAGGATC
This sequence comes from Bathynomus jamesi, assembly GCA_023014485.1. NCBI lineage: Eukaryota > Metazoa > Arthropoda > Malacostraca > Isopoda > Cirolanidae > Bathynomus > Bathynomus jamesi. The sequence goes on from JAJOZX010002077.1 coordinate 98,065, forward strand.
AAAGGCACAGGGTTCGAACATCATTGACATCGTACACGACTTGGTGCTAAAGTGGGATAGGCCCTCACCAGCAGGATGGGAACATATTAAAGCAAGACTACAGCAAATAAACATCCCAAAAACATTGATAGGTAATTTGAATGTTAAAAGACTTGGGACAAACCTCGCATGTACCACAGCTGAACAGATACCATACAGCAACGGCCAAACAGCAACGGCCAACCATACCCGAACACCTCGAAAATACGCAAATGACTTGCATATTAAGAAAACGTTATTATAACATCTCTAACCCAGCCTCCTACGGTGGCGTTAATAGAGTGTAGAGTAGGGTGGATCACTTTTCACTTTTTTTAAAAAATTATAGCTGGTCAAAGTTTTTCCCATGATTTGGTTCAGTGGAAGTACACTGACACCATTTTTACCAAAATCGATCAATATTTAGGGGTCGCGCATCGACTTTGAAAATTTCAATTTTGGAAATTTGGCCAAATTGACAATTTTTAACTGAATAAAGATAAATCATCAGATGACCATATTTTCTGAATCCTCTCAGTGAAAGAAATCCTCTCAGATACTTACCAAGTTGATAGCACAAGTGGTTTAGAAGTTATACTCACCTTGAGATAGCATTAAAATTTAAAATATCGTATTTGTCCCCGTACCTCCATATGCTGTCTGCCATTGTCTGCTTTTTAGGATAAGATAAAACGAATAAGGAAAGATCAAATGTATTTTGTATTAAAACGGTTAACCGATATCACTAAAGGCACTTACTCCGGTGCCCCTAACTAGGTTAAAAAAATGTATGAATCGTGGTTAGAACACACGTCATCTTAAGGCGTGCGCCATGTACTCTCTCTGCTAACTCCCTTTCCCTCTGCGCTACGTCATCTTGGCAAGTGACGACTTCTTGAAGTTACCGAGTTCTTTCCGGCTCTTTTCCACGAGCTGAAGAAGACCCTGCAGCTGTGACTCGTCTTTTGTGACAGTGTTCGCGTAATCTTCTATCAGTTTTATCCCTCTCTCTGCCACGTCGTTGGTAACTTTCAGATGCGAGATGACATTCTTCAGATCACAGTAGTTCTTATCTTGATCCCACTTATTCACCGGCAGAGTGAGCCACGTAGACGCGCACACCTGCAGGCCTGTGAACACGAACCACGATGACTCATCGATCAGGTCCGGAAGGCGCGTCGTGTCATCAACCGAGACGTTGTCATACGTGAAGTCCTCGGGCAGAGCGAGGCGGCACAGCTTCTTTGCCATCTCGTGCTTCACGGTGTCTTCCACTTTGTCACTGCAGAGGGCGAAAACGACGGTCTGAGGCCTCAGATACCACAAGTGCCGCCTGATCACTGCCAGTGAAGCCTCTGCAATCTCGCGATCCACAGCCCTGTACTGCAGAAGACGCTGGTACAACACAAGGTCATTCAGCGGGGCATCAGCTGCGACAGGAGCCGCCAGCCAGGCAGGTGCGTAGAGGAGAGCAGTAAATAGTACCACTCTCTGAAGTTTCTGTACCAGCTCGTCGTCGAACTCCAGCTGACCGCTGAACATCAGGAGCTTCGTGTAGTAGATGATCTGAAACGAATACGCACTGTGATGTATAAATACCGATACCACTGGTAATGGTAAATTATTTATCTTATTTTTTTCTGGTAGGGACTTCAAAGGGCTGTTTGCAGAAGGCAATACAATATTTAACTTCTAATTCAAAATACCAACCTTGGCCATCCACCTCGCATGATGGTAGGCTCCTGGGCGCATGAAGTGTGTGCCACGACGTGGCTGGGCCCCGAGTACCAGGAGTGTAATCTCCGCCACTTCTCGGTAGTCTTCTCTGACAAGACCAGAAGCGGTGCCGAGGAACTTGACTGCCTCATCTCGGAGCTCCATCAGCCACGTCACCTCCGCCAAATGCTCGATCTCCAGCTCGCGATAAGTCGAGAGGTCGAGCTTGTCTCACCTGAAAGGGGTGTTATGAAAATATTGCATGAAAACGACTGAAGTTTCCCTTTTCGACTGCTATTAATATCATTAGTAGAAGGACGCTGATATCTCAATTGCTCTGAAGGCAAAAAATCATTGGAGAAAACAAATGCGCCTTAGACTTGAAATTCACCTTCTCCTCAGATACTGGAACAAAGGTTCAGTTGGTGCTGTGGTTCTTCCAAACGCGGTGATGACCACTGCCCCCACGATGAGCTCCATAACGTGATGGCGACAGCCCAGCTGGAAGAGCGGTTTACCAAGCATGTTCTCCAGCCGGACCACCGCACCCTGCACCCTCTCCGTATTGGAGGAAGTTGTGTCGAAGCACAGTCCAATCACGTTGTTCTCGCATCCCCAGTCTTTGAGAGCACGAAAGGTCGCCTGGGCCTGGGACAGACCGGTGCCGTCAGCAACAGTCGGAACGGCCAGCAACTTTCCTTCTGTGCATTGGGGAGCTCCGGAGATGAGAATCGCCTGGCGGTGCTCCAATGATCCAAGAGAGTCCTGAAACGTATGTCATACATGCCAATCCATTATCGTCCACTGGAATATGTCAATCCACTGTCGTCACTGGAACATGTTAATTCACTGTCGTCCACGGTGAGGGCAAAACTGACCTTGATTACTTTACCGTCCCAGTGGACGACAGCATGCCTCGGAGATACGAAGGATTTCTGCACAGCTGTCGACACTTCACAACGATGTGCCACTCTTCCACGGCGAGACGTGTCCTTCGAGATACTGAATTTGTCCAGGTCTGCGGGCGGATCTGCCGAACGTAGGACTGCCGCCACGACACTTGCCACCTATGTGCGGAATTGAAAGGAAATTGACAAGGATGCGTATGGTTTTTATGTGACAAAATAATCACTAAATTTTCCGTCGTTACGTCTATTATATCTTTGTCAAGGAAAGATCATTACTGATATATACACACCTGATTATTGGACATCCGGAAGCGATCAGCCACTTCAATAACAGCCGGTGCATTGAGGATGCGGTGAGGAAGGCAGATTGATACAGTTGATTCACTCGGCTGTCGGTATGGTGGTTCTAGCTGTGATTCGGAGTTGCTCGATGATCTGCTTTCTATAGATTCATCGTCGCTCTCAGCTTCGGTTCCTAATTTCGTTTTTGAGGTGCCTGGCTCATCACGAGATTGTTGTCTTGAGAGTTGCCGTTTTCTCTTGACAACGACACTTTATCATTCCCACTCATTGTTGCCTGGCGCAGGCCCCGTTGATCGTCATAAAATTTAATATCTTCTTGTTTGTTGTTGTCTGAGAGCAGTCGACTTTTCTGTATCTCTTCGATAGCATCGGGAGCTCCGATGTCCCAGAGCTCCAGAGCTTGTTCAGATTTTCTGAAAACTTCTCCCTGCCTTTTCCCGGTCACTGTTTCTCATCTTGCTCTTCTGCAGCGAGCGCCACTCTTCCCACAGTAACTCCAGTTTTCTTTCGCAGTTACGCCTCGTGATCGTCTTTATACGTGCCATGTTCCAAAATGCCAGAACATTGGCCACCGTGTCTTTTACGGCGGCCTTCCTGTCAGTAGTTTCCTGCTTGGCATAGAAGAAGTACTGGAGAACTTGATGGGTGGTTGGCAATTTGGCACCACCGATCGAGGAAGATGGCTGACCAATTAAGAAGACGTCCGTGGCTGACCTTAGAGAAGGTGGTGCTGTTGTTGCTGCTTTCTCTTTTCCAGAATAAGTAACTTTCAGAGTCTTCCCACTCCTGGTTGTTAACAGTTTATCCATTGTACTAAAGTCTAGACTTATCAAACAAGAATCAATTGACACAGTTGATCTGTAAAAAGCAAACTGTGATTAGTAAAAATATTGGTCATAGACATAGCGTGTGTGTGTAATTTGGATTTTAGGATGCGCCAGCTACTGATGCTATGATTACGTCCATAACGGGGGACAAATACGGTATTTTAAATTTTAATGTTATTTCTAGGTGAGTGTAACTTCTAAACCACTCGTCCGATCAACTTAGTAAGTATCTGAGAGGATTTCTTTCTCTGAGAGGATTCAGAAAATATGGTCATTTGATGATTTATCTTTATTCAGTTAAAAATTGTCAAATTGGCCAAATTTCCAAAATTGAAATTTTCAAGGTCGATGCGCGACCCCTAAATATTGATCGATTTTAGTAAAAATGGTGTCAGTGTACTTCCACTGAACCAAATCATGGGAAAAACTTTGACCAGCTATAATTTTTTTTAAAAAGTGAAAAGTGATCCACCCTACTGTACAGAGGCGTTTATAATGAGGGAGGAGGGAAAAAAGATATTGAGAGGTTTTTGCGAGCGCAGGATGCTTATACACTTCATAAGCAGGTGAGAAAAATGTTTAAAACGGCCAAGACAACAGCAGCTTCGGTTGATTTTGTTTGGCAGGCAGATTTAACAGACATACAGAGATATTCAGTGTATAATGGAGGCTACCGATACATCCTATTCATAATAGATGTATTCTCTAGATATTTGTGGCTAGTTCCCCTGAAAAATAAATCGCCTGAAACAGTTGCTAAAGCTACCAATATGTTGATGTTGAAAGAAAACAGGATTCCTTGCTATTTTTTGCACGGACATGGGGAAAGAATTTATAGGCCGAGCTTTTCAGAACATGTTGACAGAGTTTAACATCAGTTATTACACTAGCAATTCTATACATAAGGCATCTTTAGCTCAAAGAGTTCAGCGTACCATAAAGGAACGCATGCATCGCTATTTCAAACACAAAAACACATCCAGATATATAGACATTTTGGATTCGCTGACCTCACCCTATAACTGTTCACACTACCAAGCGATTGGAACAACACATAACGAAATTTTAGAAAGAGGTACGCACACAGAACATGAGCTGAGAAAAGATATTCGTAGAGTGCCAACACGCACTAGGCGTTTCAAAATCAATGATTATGTAATGCTGTCGCGTTTGGGGAATAAGTTCGCGAAGGGATTTGAGCAAGGTTGGACACGTAAGATTTTTAAGGTTAGGGCTATGAGACCTAAAGACGAGGTGATGCTCTATTACGTTGAAGATTTGAATGGCGAAGAAATTGCAGGGGGCTTTTACAGCGAGGAGCTGCAGAAAGTGACATTTAATTTTGATAAAAAAGTTTTTAAAATTGAAAACATTTTAGGCAGCAAAGGTTCAGGGAAGAGAAAAATGTACCTGGTGAAATGGCTAGTGTACCCAGAAAGCTTCAACACCTATATAAAATCTGATGCAATAATAAAGCTTAAATAGTATACATCATGGCACCTAACCACTTCTTTGTCACACTCCCGTCCTCTTCTTCTCTATCTGTACATCCTAACAACACCCTGGTCAAGTGTATAACAGAACTGCATAGGCCCATTGAATTGGGTCGTGAATAATATGAGGTTGGAATATGCGAATTTCAATTGGTCACCAAAGTATTGACAAGAAAGGACCCGTTTTAAGTGTGAAAATGCGGGAGTAACTCGGGACGATACCATGTGCTCCGCCCGGAGTGGAGAGGCACAGTACTACACTACAGAAGTAACACTAGGACCGAGTCAATATGATACAGCCGTGGATGTTTGTGAGAGACTCAAATGGTAGTTTGAGAAGTTCAAATCTTACGTCTGATTTAGTATACGAAATCGTAAATAAATAATCCCCGGTACATACTTTGACTCTAAAATCAGAGGCTAACAGAAATATTAAAGACAAAGGGCTGTTCAAAATTATAACCAAGGGCAGATATGGGGCAGCCCTATGGAGACCCTCTCCCAGACATGTGCTATATTTATAGCAATATCGTGGAACATCAGTTTGTTGGGGATGCCCAGGCACGGCTGCTGCGCATCACCCACATTCCCAGTCATAGAAGAAGGAGGTTAAGCATCACATACGGCAAGCCTCATTATGTCAAAGTCGCAGCTAACCTACTAACCAGTATCTCAATATATATAAGAACGATTGAGGGGAAGAAGTTTCCATTCGGTGACGGTAGCTTAACAGTGAAGCTACACTTCTGTCGCGTTGTGACAGAATGACCCGAAGGCCGTTCACAGTCTATCGAGGGGTGAGATACCAGCGCGGGAGTGGGATTGGCTCCATTTTTCAACCATTCTGCGTACGACTGTCCCCTTTCTGAAGTGTAGTGCCAGACATCTCGGCAGGAAAGCGTTACAATGAGGTCTTAACACTGTAGAAGACATAATGCCCGTGGCTAAGCCTAAAGAAGCTCTAAAAAAGCACTTAAAGCGTACACGGGTCGAAATCATCAAAGATGCAAAGAGAAAAATGCGTGATGGCGGGAAGAAGAAGGAGCGCCCTGCACGGAAAAAGAAGGTGTTACAAGCACGTGGCGTTAGACGTAAAAGGACATCAAAAAGAAGTGTTCTAAGCCCCATGAAACCTATGGTTGACTACATTTTTAACTGATATAAGCTAAGGATGTTGCTCTCATCCATCATAGGCTGATTACTCCTTGTCGAGAGAGGTGCCCCTATTTCTGACGCGCCATGGCACAGTTCATCCATCCGTGTAATTCACAATGTTGTAACTCGGAGCTGGCCCTCTGACTTTATTACAGTTAATCCGCTAAACACCATTAGCTCGCCGAGTGCTCCTATAGAATTTGTGATCCCAAGCTTAGGCCCTTACTTTTTTGAACCAAGTTGTGTGCATATGTACGCTAAACTACGGATAGCCCATACAGATGTAACGGATTGCAAAATAGATTACATTACCCAGAGTTCACCTTTCGACACTCCATATTCAATCAGTGTGACGTGTATTTAAATCAGTTCAACATCTCGGCAGTGTCTAGCTACTACCACCTACGGACCTATCTGGTAAATGTCCTCAACTTTTCAAAGGAAGCGAAGGATACCTTTTTAACTGCCGAAGGTTATTATCAAGCTAAAGATGAAAGTACTAGGGGCACTCAATATAATATATTTTGCCCCACCCCTTTTACTTAACTAAATAATAGGCCATGGGGCTGAAATGTCTTTTGGGCAGTAAGTTTGAACTTTCTGCGCTTCACATAACCGCGAATTTTCCAGTTTGTACCTCCCCTCCTTGTATAAAACCGCTTTTAAACGTCCTTGTACAAAACCGATGATTAACGCAGTTTCAAAAATGGCATCTGACAGTGATGTGCGTCGTAAACAGAGAGCTGTTATCGAATTCTTAATCGCAGAGAAGGAAACAGTTGGAAATATTCACAAACGTCTACAAAACGTTTACGGAGATGCTGTTGTTGATCGAAGCACAGTTAGATGCTGGTCTAAACGTGTGAGATCATCGGAGAGAGGGAGAGCCAGCCTCGATGATGAGCCACGTAGCGATCGCCCGACATCGGCTGTGACATCTCACACTGTGCAACGTGCTAACAGCATCATTCGGTCAAGTCGGCGCGTCACATACAAGGAGCTATCACTGGAGCTAGGAATTAGTGAAGGAAGTGTGAATACGATAATTCAGCAACTGGGATACTCAAAAGTGTGTTTACGGTTTGTTCCTCGCGAACTGACTGAAGATCACAAAGCCCAAAGAAAAGAAATTGCTTTCGAGTTGTTGATTCGATACGAGACAGAAGGAGATGACTTCCTTTCACGAATTGTGACTGGGGATGAGACTTGGGTACACCACTTTGAACCTGAAACAAAACGCCAATCCATGGAGTGGCATCACGCAGACTCCCCACGCAAGAAAAAGTTCAAAATGGCTCCCTCTGCAGGAATGCAGGAAAGGTTATGGCCACTATCTTCTGGAACATGAAAGGGGTGATTCTGGAGGACATTTTGAAGAAAGGATAAATAATCAACTCAGTGGCATATATTGCTACCCTATAGAGACTCCAGAGACGTATAAAGCGAGTTCGACCGAAGATAAAACTGGAACACGTCCTTCTTTTGCACGATAACGCAAGACCACACAACAGTTTGCAAACAAGAGAGTCCATCACAAAAATGAGCTTGACTGTGTTACCCCACCCTCCATACAGCCTGGATCTGGCACCTTCAGATTTCCATTTGTTTGGGCCAATGAAGAACGCTATTCGTGGAAGAAAGCTTCAGAGTGACGATGAGGTTGTTTAGGAGGTTAAGAGGTGGCTCCAGGGGAACCCAGCGGACTTTTACCAGCAAGGAATAAAGGCCCCTTGTGTCGAGGTGGAGGAAAGCCGTAGAAAAGGATGGAGACTATGTGGAAAAATAAAAACTTGTAGCAAAGGTATGTAACTACTTGTGTACAAAATTTCTGGAACTTACAAGGAAACTTGGAAAGAAAAATAAAGGTGGGGCAAAATATATTGAGTGGCTCTCGAAGTATAAAGGCCAAGTTTAAAAATTCTAAAAAGAAGATATATGAATGCGTCGGGCGCCCCTACACAGATTTCACATTCCAGGAGAATTGGCTTGTGAATGGGGTCGATATGAAAATAAAGCTCACCTGTACGAGCCCTGAGATTTCCTTAAATCCTGGAGGCTGACCATATTATGGAGACATATCTCCGCGTGCTTCGTGTGAAGTTAAGCTCTCTTAAGGAACTAGAAATTAAAAAAATTTACTACACGCCACAGTAAAATACTCAAGTAATAGAGTCCAACTCAAGTTGTATACAGTGCCCTCAGGGTTAACATCGAAGCAGATAGAAAATGTTGCTCTTGGAGCTGTACCTAAGAGGTTATTAATTGGAATGCAGGAACACGCTTAAGACGCTTCTTCAAATGGAAAATACAAAAAAAACGCATTTAAGTTTGAAAATTACCGGCCTTAAAAATACAACCCTGTACGTCAATGGAGTGGCCTTAGGTGGGACATTGGAAACGAATTATTCTACAGATGACGAGTTTCCACTTTGCTCGAGAGCATATAGCAACGTTGCCCATATTGCCGGTACTTGCAACGAATTAGGAATCGGCGTAGCACAGAAGGAATTCGTTGAGAGGGTTAATCTTTACCCCTTTGATCTCTCCCCCGACTTATCTGCGAGTACAAACACACACATAAGCCCACAGCAGAGTGGGAACATCTCAGTGAGATTGGAATTCGCCAAGCCACTAGACGCCTCTATTAGTGTAGTAGTTTACCTTGAGTCGCAAGCATTAATCGAAATTAACAGGTCTAGGGGTGCAGTCACAGACTTTTAAAAATGGACACGAATACACTCCAGAGAGCGATAAAGAGTGATCGATTCACAAGGACCAAATTTATCGGTGTGTTTGTGAAGAATGAAACGTTGGAATTACCAACTACGAGAGACTGCGTCGCACTTATTCTAAATACGGATGTTTGTGGTGGAGAAGGGATTTATTGGATAGCCGTTTATTTTAAAAATAGGGAGCGAATGTACTATTTTAATTCACTGAGCGAACATCCATGGAGTGATGCCATTGTAAAATTTCTCGAGCAATTGCAAATTCGACAGATAGTGTGGAATCTTACCGATTCCAGAGCTACTACAGCAATGTCTGTGGTCAATACAGCTTTTACTTTTTCATGCATAATGCCCACGGGAACGCATTTACAAATTTTAAAAATTATTCGACTTATGTGACACTGAACGGAATGATGAACTGGTATGCAGCCAGATAAAAAAAAAACCGGTTCCCATTTGTAGGCACTCGATGTATTGTGTGAAGTTTTATGTGTATATGTAATTGTAACTTCAACAGTTAATTATTTTAAATTGTAACAATATGCTCAGTTATTGCACAGTTATTGTACCCCTAATAATATTAGTTTGTGAATTGTTTAAGGACGACGGTAATTATGTTCTGTAATTTATTTAAAATGTAACGGATGCTAATTCTGTAATTAATTTAAGTTGGATATATATATATACACACACACTGTATATATGTATATACATATATATATATATATATATATATATATATATATATATATATATAACGGGGGTGCCATAAAAAAGGGGTACATTTTAAAAAGGCTATAAAATCGACATTTGTCATTTAATTTTAATAAAACTTCACAATAAAACATATGACGCGTTCGGTGGAGAAGGGGCGAACGCAACATTTTCGAATTATGCCACAAATGCAGTTAAAGTTTGTAAACTTTAAACCTTTGTATTTTTCCGGTTTATTGAAATGTTGTATGAATTTGAACACATATTTGAGTAAAATATTGTTGTGTAATATGTCGATATAATAAAACGCCAAGAAATTTTACAATATTATTTATTGATAGCTTCTGATGTTAACTGGTGTAATCCATTATTTGGTCCTCTTCGTCGAATGTTGTATTACCTGCTTCACTTTCTTTTCTTACAGCATTCCGTACGCGTTTTTCTGTGAGACCATGAATATTAAGAAATGCTTTTCTACAGATTTGATGCACCACACCGTCAGACATTACTGTATACTTAAAAGTAATGTTTCTTCGACTTACATCTTGTTTGGTGTATCTTCGTTGAACAGTACCTCTAGAAACAAATCGCTGTATGTAGCCATTCTGTTCATCAAAACAATCAATCTGCCAAAAAGCATCAAATATTTTTGAAACTCCTTGCAAATTCCCAACTTTAGCGAAACACAAATCTTTGCAAGTACAGGGTGGTCCTATAACACGTTTACTAACAATTTTGTTCGTATAACAGCTTTTATACACCTGTCCAGAATTTCTCTTACACTTCATTTCCTGTCTTTTCCAATGTTGTATGTTCTTAGTTCTCTTTCGGCCAACCATAGTAGAAGGGCAATTTTCAATTCCATTTTGAACCATTACAGATTCATTTTCAGACATAATACAAATGAAACTTCACAACAAATTCGCTGACACAACAAACATCGCACACCGAACAAACTATAGATAATGAGGTGGCTATTCGTCTCTACACCACCTGAACTCCTCGATGAACCTATCTCGCCAGTTTATCACCTGTCTTTAAACCTAAATTTTACCGTGAAAGAGTGCAGACTAACATCTAATTTTTTGCATAGGTAAAGCAAAGGTTTTAAAGGATAATTATACGACAAAAAACTCATTTTTCGAATTTTGTGGCGTTCGCCCCTTCTCCACCGAACGCGTCATATGTATTTATCTATATGCAAACAAGTTTTCAGACCAAAATAACAAATAATTCAAATTCTCTCAACATTTAACGAAAGGGTATGATTTTTCTACTTAACATGCAAAAATTATTAAACCTTTTTAATATTTTTTTATAAAAATAATTTTTAACGTAAAATTTACCTGAAATTATTAAAAAAATTGTTCGAAATGCTTTCCTTCCATTTCAATAACTTTTTTTTTATTCTTGGCCGGAATATGGGAGAACTTAGCAGAGCGAGTCTACAGGACTAGGATAAACGATGTCGCTCATTTACGCGAGATCATCATTCAAAAATGGGAAGAGCTTCCACAGGAACAAATCGAGCTATAAATGAATTCCGGCGAAGAATAAAAAAGTTATTGAAATGGAAGGAAAGCATTTCGAACAATTTGTTTAATAATTTCAGGTAAATTTTACGTTAAAAATTATTTTTATAAAAATATTAAAAAGGTTTAATAATTTTTGCATGTTAAGTAGAAAAATCTTACTCTTTCGCTAAATGTTGATAGAATTTGAATTGTTTGTTATTTTATATATATATATATATATATATATTATATATATATATATGTGTGTGTGTGTGTGTGTGTGTGTGTGTGTGTATACAAGGTGCTTCATAACATGTGAGGCGCACTTTGAGGATGGATTCAGGACCTAAAAACAATGAAAGAAATTTATATAAACATATGTCCGAAATCGCATTGTTTCCGAGTTTCAGCCCGTTTTGTGTTCCAGCATTTCTTTCCGCAAACTGTTTACAAACTCTGCTTGCCAACAATGTTTGTGAATGTGTACGAGACTTATTTCATGTATGGCATTACCGATTGTAATGTTTCGTACACTCTATGACATGTTTCAATATCGTTTAGTGTAGAGCCATCATTCAGTCAGAGGTGCATCGCGGTATTTTACTGTTCGTATTCGTAACTTCTTACCGTGAATAAGTGCAGTCCAGTGAAAAAAAACCTTAAAAGTTTTTGTGCTATTCTGTGATAGCGTGCATTTGAAGTGAGAATGGAGGCTTATTCAAGCAGAGAAATGGCAGACATACATCTCATGTACGCAACAAGACTATGTATGCGGAAAGGTTTCCAAATCGCCGTCTGCCATATAAGAAGACCTTTCAGAGAATAGACGAGCGTCTTAGTGGTACAAGATCATTCAACAAGCGAGTTTCAGATGGTGGTAGACCGATCAGCGCCAGAACTGTTGAGTTGGAGGAGCGGGTCCTGAATCGCGTGGTGGAACATCCTAGTGTCAGCACCCGAAGGATAGCAGCAGCAGAGGGTGTAAGATACACAACTTTGTGGAGAATTTTACGGGAACAACAGCTTTACCTATATCACATTCAGAGAGTACAAGGCCTTACTGAAGCTGGTTTCCCACTAAGAGAGGCTTTTGTAATTGGTTCCTTCGACAGTGTGTTCGCGATCCCCTTTTTCTATCCTCCATGTTGTTTTCTGATGAAGCTGCCTTCACAAGAAATAGCATGATCATTTTTCACAACACTCATCACTGGGCCGAAGAGAATCCGCATGCCATCATCCACTCAAGGCACGAACAACAATTTAGTATCAATGTATGGGCAGGACTAATTGTCGATAACTTAATCGGTCCTTTTGTTTTGCCTGGAAGATTAACAGGAGAATCGTATTCCAATTTTTTAAGGAATGATTTAAGCGATTTACTCGATGAAGTTCCTCTTGGTGTTCGATGTCGTATGTAGTTTATGCATGACGGCGCTTCGCCTCACCTCATTTTAGTCGAGTAACCAGAGATTATTTGGATAACCATTTCCCTGATAAATGGGTAGGCCGTGGAGGACCCATTGCGTGGCCTGCTCGCTCCCCTGACCTGAATTCACTCGATATTTACCTGTGGGGTCATCTGAAATCCATCGTTTACGTGAAACCTATTGACAACGTTGAAAAGCTTCGCCAACGTATAGAACAAGGATGTCAGAAAATCTGAGCAATACGTGGAATGTTTGAACGCGTCAGGCAGTCAATGACGAGGCGTGTTCAGGCGCAAGGCGGTCATTTTGAGCACTTCCTTTAAAGGTAAGGTGGATATTTGCTGGAACACATAAAGGGCTGTAACTCGGAAACAAAGCGATTTCGGACATATGTTTATAAACTTTTTTCATTGTTTTCAGGTCCTGAATCCATCCTGAAAGTGCGTCCCACATTTTAAGAAACAACCTGTATATATATACAACACATTGTGTAGAAAAATGTGTTGTATACAATATATGATATGTATTAATTTATGAAACGAACCTCATAGTTTTATCATTTAATAAAATGTTGAAAATACATGGCTTATTCTTACCCGACACACAGAAGAAAAAAACTTACATCGTTTCCTCGATGACATCGCATTTACTCTGCGTCTCCCAATCGTAGGACCGAGTGTCCTGTAATACTTCTAGCCCCGTATTCAAATCATCGTCGTCGAGTTGAATTTCTTCAAAGCTATTACGAAACGTTTCTGCAACACGATCCAGCTCCGTCCAGCTCCTTTAAAAGAAAAAAGGTGTGGTTGTAAACAGAAATTTTTGATTAATTTTATGGGCGCAACTAAGTTCATATATTTTTTTTGAAGACATTTTCCATGCCTCTGAATTATGATCACAAATTACGCTTCAGAGGAAAAAATAAACAAAAGAAATGGTTCTAGTAGCCTACCGTTTTAACATGGTGCCAATGCTGACGCGCTTTCTTGAATGATCTGTGCAAGACCGTATCAAACGATGAGTTGAAATACACAAGATATATATACAGAGAGAGAGAGAGAGAGAGAGAGAGAGAGAGAGGCATTCAGTTTAAAATCACATTTCATAGGAAAATAAACTATTGACCGAACTGTGACTACTTTAACCCTAGAATGCATAACCCGGATATAACAAGTTCATATATAACACCCGGCGGGCCTCAGAGTCCCGGGTTATGCATTCTAAGGTTAAAATATCTAATTTGTGCGTCAAATATAATCAATGTTCATTTTTATCATGTTCGTCTAGTTGATTTTGCAGGCTATGATCTAAAATTAAAGCTGTGATACACCTTAGGCCTACAGACGACCACATAGTGATTGCTGTCCCCTCTTACCGCGCCTTAAAGGAGAATTATTTGACAAATTTTGTCTTAACTCAGAAATATGCCTTTTAAGCATAAAAATATTCACTCAACCCAATGTTAGCAGTAAAATATTTATTTTTATAAAAAAAGCATTGGTTAAAATATGGGGATATAATTTTCTACTTATATTCCGTGTGTGCGACAGTCCATTGTCTCAGCGTGTACAGCTTCATAAATGTTGGCCACCTCTTGCGATGAAAATAATTCTCCCCTGTCAACAGCTGTGAAGAGTAGCATAGACGCTTCAGCCATGTAGAACATCAGAATAAAATAATTCTACCGTATATACAGTGTATATATATATGTAAATATATATATATATATATATATATATATATATATATATATATATATATATGTAAAAATGAACAATAAATAATTCCATTATTCATATATTCTTATATTCGTATATATTTATATTTATATTCTTATATTCATTTTTACATATAGAGTCCAAACTCGCATAGCGCTGATACAGTTCAGATTTCCGTTTCATTTTTGATGAATAATTGGTTAATTATTTCTTTTTAAATTACTTCATCATTTTTTTAGATTTGGCTTAATAATGTAATCTTGTTAAAGTCTGCAATGTTTATTTTCTGTATACATTTTCTCTTCGTTATAAAAGATGAAGTCTTGTCTTGTTTAACACTTAATTTTAAATTTTAGGCTTTTAATTTTCGCTCATATGCATGTTTAATTGTAATTCATAATAAAATGCATATTTCAATTTCCATTTTTAGTTAACTCGGCAGATCATGATAACATCAGATCTGTCAATATGAGGTTTAAAACAAAAATATGGCTTCATCTTCAAATATCTTATTTATTTGTCTAGCCATTGCTACAGCTAAAATATTTACCTTATCTTTAAATATCTTGCAAAATAATTCAGCCTATTGAGAATAAAAAACAAAACAGGTCAGCATTAAATAATAATGATGTCATTAAAAATTTAGTATATAAACTTATAAAATTTCTCGTGATCATTCTGATTTATCTGATCTAACTTAGAGGCTGAGCATTACCTGTAACATTTTATCTGTAAACTACAGTAAGAGAATATCTTTGTCTTCTCCTTCGAGCCTTGCTCTCTTCAGAGAACTTAGTCTTAAGTAGAGAAAAATAATTTCCCGATACATAACAAGAAGAATCGGGGAACCTTCAGAAATTTAGTAAGCTTCACAGAATCCTCCGATCCATTACAAGAAGAAATCGGAGAGTAGTATAAGAGAAACTACTGCGATTCCCTATACGGTACCAGCTATTCCAGAGCAACAAATCTGCCACCTAACCAGAACCCCCGTCAACTTCGAACCGCCCAAGGCCATAGACGGAGGGGTTAACATATATATATATATATATATATAATATATATATGAATATGTGTATATATTCAATTCACTTCGCGAATGTAACTTACAAAATATCTCTAGTCTCGTATACGTCTGGTGATGAAAAGATTTCTTTTTCACTGCTTGGATTCGAATTCATTGCGGCTAACAAAGCGAGAATGTTCACTGGAAAAATAACAGCTAACATGATCTCGAAATGAAAGTGGCCCTCTTTTAGATGTGGGGCTTTGTTCCATTTCGAGTGACGCAGGCCTGTACTCAAAAGGCCAATCGTCAGCTTGTAGGCTTTCTGATTGGCCGGTGACGCCTCTGTGGGGTGGCGTGGTTTCGCCAAAATTGGTTTATGCATTCCTCAATTTTTTTTTAGAATTTAATAAATGTTCGTTCTACATGATTATTACGTGTGTGTATATATATATATACTGTATATATACTGCTACGAAAAGAGGAGAGAGGGAGAAAATACAAAAATTTGCTGAATACCTTTATAAACTTTTATTTATATAAATTTATTTGAGCAAATATGATGACATTAATGATTGAATAAATGTTATTGCAGTTTGTGTAAAAACACTGAATTAGGATTCAATTCCTGAAAGCAGTGTTTTGTTTAAATCAAGATTGGTCCTGAAGAAAATTTACTTTATTGGAAATTAGTGCTCTTCGTACTTTACAGAATTAGATGATGTAGCGAATGCGTGATAGAAAAAGAGATAATGATAATAATAAAAAATAATAATGATAATAAAGAGAGAGAGAGAGAGAGAGAGAGAGAGAGAGAGAGAGAGAGAGAGAGCGACTTAAGAAATAAATTTATTTGAAATTATATTTTGAAGTTTGTGTGATAGAAAAAAAGATAATAATAATAAAAAATAATAATAATAATAGAGAGAGAGAGAGAGAGAGAGAGAGAGAGAGAGAGATCAATGAGAATACTTTTAGTAGCTGGAGAAGATCGATTTTGTCACTGAAATAATGGATTATCGCGGACAATGCATCATCGGGTATTCACAGCTAGATTAGAGGTGTTGAGCAGCGTCTAGTCTGATAAATTCATGGATGGAAAACCCCCATCTTCCGCGTTTAGATGTGTCTGTGACAAAACGCTGGATGAGGATTCAATTCCTCAAAGCAGTGTTTTGTTGAAGTCAAGAATGATCCAAGATAAATTTTACTTTATCCGAAAATAGTGTTTCTCGTACTTTAGAGAATTAGATGTTGTAGCGAATGCGTGATAGAAAAAGGGATAATAATAATAATAATAATAATAATAATAATAATAGAGAGAGAGAGAGAGAGAGAGAGAGAGAGAGAGAGAGAGAGAGAGAGAGCTACTTAAGAAATGAATTTATTTGAAATTATATTTTGAGGTTGGTAGTTAGATAAATCATGAAGAATGCTTTTAGTAGACGGATAAGAGCGATTTTGTCTTTCATGATGGAGAAGTTAGATAGAGAAATTTTTGGCTCCAAAATGTCGCGGTGATCTACAATATGATATTTACCTAAGAGCTGTGAATTTACTTTCAAACAACAGGTGTTTGGAATTTGGGTTAACCTGAAGACTTCAAAAGGCACGAATCATGTTTAAACGAATAAACTGAAGTAATGGTTTATTATCTTACCCATGATAATATATATATATATATATATATATGCTGCAAACCCACAAGGAAAAAGAAAAACGATTCCAAGGCCTTTCGTGTATTCAGAGTTACACCTTGTCGGTGTAGCTCTGAATACACGAAAGGCCTTGGAATCGTTTTTCTTTTTTTTCTTGTGGGTTTGCAGCATTCATTCATTTCACGTATTTAATTGTGAAATTCATCCCATATATATATATATATATATATATACACTGTGCATATATGTTAACCCCTCCCTCTATGGCCCTGGGGTGGTTCGGATCGACGGGGGTTCTAGTTAGGAGGCAGCAACGGATATTTCTTCTATAACATTCTAATTCTTTTCGGTCGCCAGACTGTTTGACCCAATATCTTCTATGGTGCTTGGGTTGTCTCTTTCTCTCGCTTTATGGGGTCGACAAATGTTTATCCTGGCTATAGGGTCGCCAGTTATTAATTCTTCTCTTGCTATCATACTCTGATACTTTCTCTGATACTAAAATTACACTGGTATGCATATGAAATTTTTTTGTCTGCTGTGAGGGGTTTTTCAACTCATATTATATAATTCGACCATGCTGAATTCGTAAATGACATTGGTTTTCCTCAATCAGGTCAGGTTTTTTCTCTATTGGCCATTTATTATAAGTCCAATTTTATCCCCAAATTTATTGATTTTTTTAGCTTAAACACTGTAGATACGAGTAATATTATAAGAACACTCGTGAAAAATGAAAACATTGTGTGAATAAATACTTTTATTCATACAATGAATATGGAAAAAAGTTTATTGAGGAAGGAATGAAGTTTTTTTGGCTTTCCGTCTGTGTTTTTCTTCGGTCACGTCTCGCTTCAAACACCAGCAATAGTCCGCCAGCATATTGATATCCCAGTTTCCCTGGTACCTCTCTTCCATTATTTTGATACCTTGGTGAAATCGTTCACCCTGTTCCTCACTATAACCCGCAATTTTCAGGAAAATAGTCCAAGTGGGACCACAAAAAGTGCATTTTTATGGACATGCGCGACCCATGAGCTTTGAAAGCTTCCATCAAGTTTTCGACAACGGACTCGTATTCTGGACTTCTACGCTTGCCAAGAAAATCAGTGACAACTGATTTGAATGCCTGCCAGGAATTCTTCTCAGTTGGAGTCATTGCGTTTTCGAACTGAGTATCCTTGATCAAAGTTCGAATTTGAGGACCATTAAAAACCCCAGCATTTAGTTTAGCATCAGATATATGAGGAAATTTACTCTCGAGATATCGGAATGCTGAACCCTCCTTATTCATTGATTTGATGAAATTTTTCATCAAGCCCAGCTTAATATGAAGTGGTGGGAGCAAAATTTTTGTTGGTGGTACAAGGGCCACTGAAACGACATTATGCGACCCAGGTTCAAAATTCTCCCTGGATGCCCATTCACGTTGTGCATAGTGCTTCTCATCCGCTCGGCTATCCCATTTGCAGAGGAAACATGGGTATTTCGTGTATCCCCCTTGCATTCCCAATACAAATGCCACAATCTGAAAAAAAATGAAAATATTTAAAGAATTTAGAGAATTTGTTCTATCAGATAAAAAAGTCTCTGCATTGGACTGTATCACTTCTGTGGGGAAGTTAAGTGTTCTTATACGCTCTCAAATAACCTTTGGAAAAACAACATAGTCAATAGCAATAGTTTACTTATGATATTAGTATTACCTTCAAATCTCCACAAATCCTCCAGTTATGTTGGTCGTATACGAGAGCATCCAGTAAAATTTTCATGTTATCGTAGCTCTCAGTAAGTTGTACGGAATGTGCTACAGGGACTGATGCAACCCTATTCCCAATGTTGAGAAGTACTGCTTTCAAACTTCGTTTAGACGAGTCTATAAATAGCCTCCATCCTGATGCGTTATATGGCAGGCCCAAGGATTCGATTAGCCCCTCAACATTGCAGCAGTACACTAAGGAAGAGGTATTTTCGTGCACTGCAAAAAACTTGCGGAATTCTTCCTCTCGTTTCCTCGTTGTTCCCGGAGCCAGCAAGTTGTCCTCTTGAAGTCGTGAGCCCAAGATCTCGGCAGCTAATTTGGAAAGTCCTAAATCCCTGGTAAGATCATTAAGTTTGGCCTGGTTGAGAGGCCTCGGCTCATTTGAAGCGGTATTTTGAGGTATATACGACTGGGACTGGTCATTGGCATTGGTCATTGATTCATCATCAGAATCATCGAAGTCCAGGGTTTGAGGTGGGTCGGGTATTGGAATTCCAGGACCATGGGGTACAGGTCTCATAGCAGAAGGAATGTCAGGGTATACAACAATGTGTTTATTCTTCTTGTTAACTCCTGAAAATAGAAACACAGAAACATGGATATAAAACTTGCATATGAAATAGAAGAAGCATTCAGACAGTGGCGGCTCGTGAGGGAAGGCTGCGGTCTGTAAGATATGAAATAGGTCGATGGAGTCGGTATATTTTCTTTCTTTTCATTCATATTGTGCCTTCGGGGACAATATGAATGAAAAAGAAAGAAAATATACAATCATTGTATATGTAAATGTAACTTGTATAACAATATATATGTGTAAATGTATTTTCTATAACAATATGTATATGTAAATGTATGATTACCATTATGGTGAATATTATGCTATATATGGTGAATATTACATTATGGTGAATATTATGTCAAGTTTCATACGAGGATTTCAAAATATTTAAGAAAAATAAATTTATAAGCCCACCTTGGAGGTTTGTCATGCAGAAATAGCAATCTGTCACGTGATCCTTTCCTTCTCTCCAAATCATGGGAATTCCAAAAGGCAAAGATTTCGCTCTGCCTTTGCTCCATCTTCTCAAATTTTCAATGCACGTATTGCAGCACATATGAGGGGCGAAATTTTTGTCCTGGTCCCCTAGCTTAATTCCAAAGTATGCTCTATACATTGTCTTCACAAATTTAGTGATTTGGGACTGGTTATTTGGCATGGTAACCGTCCCACATATGTAGCAGAATCTATTGGGATCATTTTTACACGCTCTATTTATTATGAAATATTTTATCTATATGCCTGAAAAGTAAAAAAAGATATTATACAAGTGAAACAAGTGATGATAGATGTTACTGTTCCAATTCCGCTTTGACAAAATCACGAAAAATTCTATTTTACTTATGAGGTCATAGCCGGATAACCTGAGCTGATTGAGAAAAAGGGATTGCAGATTCGAAATCAGCAGGAAAACCTCTATAAGAATCACTTACAAAACCCTTGACAGCAAAATTGTTGCATACCAGTGTTATCGACTTTTCTTTTATAACTTATCGACTTAACTGACTAAGTTCTTCTGAAGAGAGCACGGCTCGAAGGGGAAAATAAAAAGTTTCTCTTACGGTAGTTTACTTCTAAAAATGTACAGGTAGTGCTCTGAATTTACAGGGGTAGAGGTTCGACCTCTTTCGACCATGGCTCAGGCCTGAATCTAAAAAGTTAAGGAGGTAAGGGGCCTCTGCCCCCTCCTCGCAGCGAGGCTGCTAACAAAGGAGTCGTAATGAAGTGCCGTTCATTTTACAAATACATGTATAATATAAACCTAAATGTTTGGGGGAAGACAGTTGAAGGTTAAGTTTCCCCCTTTTAAACACATGATCAGATGTTTGAAAGATTCCAAATAAAAATTTAAAAAATAAAAATAAAAACTAATCGTATATTTTTGCCGAGTCTTCATTTGTGAAGACGATATCATTTCGTAATACTACATAGGTACAAGTTAAGTACACCACTGAGCACATTTTCGTTTTGGTCTATTACAATTATAATTGCGATTATGGATTACTTCACATTCACTTATTGTTGTTTAATTACACTTCTGTTAAAGTACATTCTTACATTATATATTAAGTCATTACATTTAATTACAGTTTCATTGAAGTACATTACGTCGTTTACCATTCTTACAGTGTTTTTATATATTTATATATGGTTATACTATATGGTTATACTATATGGTTATTATATATGGTTATTATATATGGTTATTAGTACAACTCAAGTACATGGGCACATGCGAGATAATTTATATACGACATAATATGTTATAACATGTTATAAATTTGAAATCAGAGCGAGAGGAGATATTTTTATCTTTGAAGCATTCAATTCTGCAATAGTTAGCGGAATTCGATAACTTAACTAAGCATTTTTTAGTTCAATGCGGGAGGTGATATAATAAAAAATAATAATGAAAAAAATAATACGAGAACGTATTTTTGCGTTTTCGAACGAATGCATGAAGTTTTGCGTTTCATAGATTGACACGAGTAAAAATGAATATTTAATAAAATTTATATAGGATAATGATCAAGGGAAATTAATGACGTATAGATGAATATGGTTGAATAATAATATTTATACTACATAACACCACAACATTATTATTAAAGAATTTACCATACATTGAATACGGAAGATGTCCAAATACTAAGAACGTGATTCAGTGTACAAAGTATGGGAAACGTAAAGAGAATTAAGTTATTTTATGACGTCATAGTGTATAAGTCATTATTAGAAAAGATGAATTAGGGAAATACAGTAATGAATAAAGAAGTACAAATCGAAATTCTATCCAAAACTCGCTTAGGCGATTTTGGTTTCTTATGTAAAAATGAACATTCAAACATAAAAACTATACGAACATAAGTACTGCATGAAGACAATGAATCCATATAATGATGGTATAGGAATTGTTCATTGTTCAATTTTTACATATATATTAGAAGTTATACAGCGTGTATGTGTGTGTGTGTGGGTGTGCGCTTGAGGCATAGCGATGCTAGTTTATATGTGCGTAAATAACTGTGTACGCCTATACGGCTCGTTGTGAGGTGAATGGCTGCCTTCTAAGACTGTTGGCAATGCTGAAGACACCATTATGCGATGCTCCATGGCTACGAACGGATGGATCTTCTCCCTTTCCTTGTGTTTAGGCTACCTACATACCCACATGATATATATATATATATATTTTTTTTTTTTTTTTGTGGGCCTCAGCAGCCTTTCCTTTCAATCTTTCAAATGTTCCGTGCGATGATTCCTCATTTCACGAAGATTAAGCTTGTCGCCCCTCCTCTCGAGTTGGCCTGGTGAAATAGCGAGTTGGTTTCTTGTACTCTCCACCTTACATAGCTAGGTACGCCCGGCTCATCGGGGATTTTTCTCAGCCAGCCGTCTAATCTTCTTTTGAAGATGTCCACTGCAACACTACTGTGTTCCTTAGGTCTTTGGGCAGCTGATTAAACAGTTTTGGTCCTCTCACAACAAACTATTTTCTTTCAGGGTTAAGGATGTTCCCTGTCTAGTCTTTAATTTGGGAACACGATACAGTCTTCCTTTTTTACTTTTCACTGTTGTTTGGGGAGTTACAGGGTTCAGAGTAAGATTAGGGACTAGTTTCTCCATTATTTTCCAAGTGTAAATAATGGTATATCTCTCTCTCCTCCTTTCCAGTGAATATAGGTTTAATTCGCGTAACCTTTGCCAGTAGTTTAGTTCTTTGCACCCCTTGATCTTGGCTGTGAAACTTCTCTGAATCCTTTCTAGTTCTCTAATGTCTTTTTTTTTTATATGGAGATGTTAGTAGAGGAATCATTATATTCCTATCCCTTCGTTTATAGGTTCTCAGTATCTGCCCAGTTACTCTCTTTACTCTGTTTACTGCTATCTCATTTTGCGTTTCAAATTTCGCATCATCAGTCATTACAATCCCTAAATCTTTTGCTTTAGAATTTCTCTAAATTTCCTATCCATTTGGCGTATAATATTCCATGGAGTTTAGGGCCTCGCTTTTTCCGTACAGTAACAGCTGAAATTTCTCACTGTTAAACTTCATATTGTTGTCTTCCGTCCACTTGTAGATTCTGTTCATGTCGGTTTGTAGAGATCCTATATCTTCTGGGTTTCTTATTTTTCTACTGATCTTTTTCATCGGCAAAGGATGTTACTGTGCTGCCTCTGGTAACGTCCTCATCTATGTCAGTTAGTATGATTATGAAGAGTAGTGGAGCTAATACTGTTCCTTGTGGTACTGAGCTGAGGACCTCTGATTCTGATGAAGATACTCCTTGTACTGCAACGACTTGCCGCCGCTCACTAAGGAAATTATATATCCATTTTCCTACTTTTCATGTTATTCCCATATCCTTCAGTTTATGAATTATGATTCCATGGCCACACTTGTCGAACGCTTTGGCAAAGTCTGTGTATATTATACCATAGTTTTTATTACTTTCAAGTGCATCAATAATGTTGTGATAGGCATGATCTGCCTGATCGAAACCCATGTTGGTCATCATTTAATTTTTTCTGAGTTTCCAAAACGCCATAGATTTTCTGTCTAACCATTTTTTCGAATATTTTAGTGAGATGAGATGTAAGCGACACTGGCCTATAGGTTTTGGCCTCGGATCGATCTCCTTTATATATTAGGACTATGTTCGAGCTCTTCAGGTTGCCCGGTATTTCTCCCGTGTCTAGTGATCGTCTCCATATCCAATGTAGGGGCTCAGCGATTGCATTCTTGCAGTTTCTGATCAGTGTGGCATTCCATTTGTCCGGTCCTACCGCTGAGTGTGCTTTCAGTTTCCCTGTAGCTTGTGTAATATCATCTGTCGTAACGTCGAAGTCCGTTATACTTTCCCCTTGTAGTTCTTCAAAGAACACGTTTCTATCGCATATCAGTTTGTCAGTTCTTGGGATACTGAAAGGTGATTCATACTGAGCTCTTAATATTTCGGATATTTCTGTTAGATCATCAGATAAAGCACTGTCTTCGTTTTTCAAAGGTTCAATAGTCGCATGGTTTTTCGACTTCCTTTTTGGAAAATTATAGAAGTACTTTGAGTTAACCTTTATCGCCTCTATAGCGTTGCCTTCTTCTTTTTTATGTATGCTTCTCAATTAGTTCCTGTATGACGCAATCGATACTCTGCAGTTTCTACAGATCTACAGAAGCTAAGGCTAACAAAGACCCTAAGATCCACTCTAAGGTTAGCCCGAGAGAAAGGAAGAGTAGGGGGTTAAGAGAAGAGAAGAGAATAAGGGGTTAATTAAGTAGCAACATGGGTTAACATTCATGGGTTAACATTCATTCAGAAAAAGAGAAAAAAGACTCACCATCATCATCCGCCGGCCACTGCCGACAAGTCTGAAAAATAGTCGGAGAAAATAGGAAAGGGGTGAAAGATGAAAAGAAGTAAAATAAGAACGCTTACAAACCATGCAAACACAGTCTTAACTCACTCTCATACCATGCAAACTACAGACATGCAAGTAAAGAGAGTTACGGACATGCAAGTAAGGAGAGGATAAGAAAAAATAAAAAGTAGGTAAAGTTAAACAAAAAGTGGGTTAGTTTACGATACGAGCTACATCTACGTTCGTGTTAGTCTAATTTTTTTTTTTTTTAATTTTATTGCTGGCATCACACGCTGGCATGTCACAAGCTGGCATTAATCGTCAACAGACTCATCCTCGACCACCACCCCCAGAGCTCCTGTTGCTAATTGTTTTTTTTTTATTTTAAACAACGTCAATATTTTTAAAATGTCTGTCAAGACAGTTCTTAAACATATTAACGCTGGTAGAGTTCACGACGGGCGCGGGAAGATTATTCCATTTATCAATTAAGCACACCGGACAAAAAATTAGTCACCCCTAATAGCACCGATAGTAGGAAGTTCAAGGTCACACAGAGGGCGCTGATGTAGCATTGGTAAGTGACAAGTAGCGGTGACGTAGCACACAGGATCAGATCTGTTTCGTGAGGTGGTGAAGAACAAAGTGTGTGTTGGATATAGTCTGCAAAATGGGTCGTGAGGCAGACGTTACTTGGTGGCAAAAAGGAGCCATCGTGTTTGGCAGAGCCCACGGACACAAAATGTCTGAAGTAGCCCAATCTGTTCAACGCGTAATGTCCAGCGAGTTTACAAAGAGTGGTGTAGTTCGCAATCAACTGACAATCGACGGCGTAACTGTGGCCGGAAAACAATTCTCGACAATAGGGGCCGCCGCCATGTTTCTCGTCTAGTAACTGCAAATCGTTTTCAAACCAGAGAACAATTGCTCCAAGAAACCAATGAGGTTCTCCAGCGACCAATTTCCGAACGGACATTGCGACGAGAACTGCATGCGATGGACATCTGGAGCAGGGTACCACGGAAGAGGCCGCTGTTAACAGCAAGTCACAAATTGGCACGTTATAAATGGGCTCAGAGGCACAAAAACTGGACTGCGGCAGATTGGAAACGTGTAATTTGGTCCGATGAGTCCCGTTTTTGTTTGTTCTCCAATGATGGGAGGCGACGAGTACATCGCAGGTCCAATGAAGCCTTTAATCCTGAATGCGTCGAAGGTGTTGTTCAGGCTGGAAACAGAAAGTGAAGCGCAGGAATAGACACCCCCGGACTCTGGCGGAACTTCGGGACGGGCTGATGAACGAGTGGCAGCAAATCGATGTTCAGTACATGCACAACCTCGTAGAGTCTCTGCCTCGCCGGATTCGTGCGGTTATCAAGGCCAGAGGCGCCGTCACACGTTATTAGGTACATTCTGAGAGGGGTGACTAATTTTTTGTCCGGTGTGCTTACTTTAAACGTAAAGAGGTTTTTAACGATGTTAGTAATGAAACGTCTGCCACGCAACTTAAATCCGTTATTACGAGTATTACTATTATCGAAAGTGAAAAATTTGTCAAAATTTACATTATCGATGTTATTAACGATTTTGAAAACTTCAATAAGCTCCCCTCTTAATCTCCTAGTTTCGAGTGAATACAGGTCTAACTCTTTAATCCTATCTTCATAAGGCTTGTTGCGCACTGACGGAATTAGTTTCGTGGCACGACGTTGAACCCTTTCTAACCTATCAATATCCTCACGCAAATACGGGCACCAAAACTGAACGGCATATTCTAAATGAGGCCTGACTAGGGACTTGTAAAGGGGCAATATAATATCCTTCGATTTAAATTCGAAATTACGCGCTATGAAGCCTAACATCCTATTAGCTTTTGCGCAAGACTCCAGGCACTGGTTCCTAACCTTTAAATCCTTAGATACGCGTACGCCTAAATCTACTTCCTCGTCAACGCTCGCTAACTCCCTATCATCCATCGTGTACGTGTAATTATTGTTGCGAGAACATATATGCAAAACTTTACATTTGTCTACGTTAAATTGCATCTGCCACTTATCTGTCCACTCCATAATCCTATTTACATCGTCCTGGGGCCTATTACTATCGTCCTCGTTAACAACCTTACCGCCTATTTTAGTATCGTCCGCGAATTTTGACACGTTACTAGTCAATCCTACATCTGTCGTTAATGTAAATTACGAATAGCAATGGGCCTAACAATGAACTCTGTGGGACACCGCTACCTACATCTAACCACCCCGATTCACTACCATTAACTAAGACCCTCTGCCTCCTAGCACGAAGCCATTCTTCTAACCAGTTAGCTACCTGACCGCGTATACCGTGCGCTTTGACCTTCGCAATTAGTCTCCTATGCGGAACTGTATCGAACGCCTTTTTAAAATCTAAATAAATAACGTCAGCTGCTCTATGCCTATCGTATTCGCGCACTATTTCGTTATAAAATTCTAACAAATTAGCTAAACAAGATCTATGGCGTCGAAACCCATGCTGACTACTATTAATCAAATCTCTACTTTCTAAGTGATCGATGATACAATCCCTAACTACGGATTCCAAACGTTTACCGACAATTGACGTTAAGCTAATGGGCCTATAATTGCTAGCTACTGCGCGTCGCCTTTTTTAAAAATAGGCGTGACGTTAGCTAATTTGAAGTCTTCAGGAATAATCCCGTTTCGAGTGACTGATTAAAATCTTCGTTAAGGGGCCTACGATAACGTCTTTCAAATCTTTCAAATGTCTGGGATAAAAAGCGTCAGGGCCTGGAGCCTTGCTAACTTTTAGCCTGTCGATATAATGCGCAATCTCACCCTCGTAAACAGTTATTTCATCCAAAATAGTCTCGCTACTAAATGGGACGATATCGTCCACGTCGGGGACATTATTTACTTCTTCTACGGTAAAAACTGTCGCAAAAAAGTTATTGAAAATACCCGCCATCGCCTGAGAGTCAGAAGCCAAAGCGCCATTAACATCCACTAGAGGGCCTATGTTATCTTTTATCGGCTTACGATTATTAACGTATTCAAAAACTTTTTTGGATTATATTTACTATCCGCAGCTATAAGTATCTCTAAATTACGCTTGGCATTCCTAAATGATCTTTAAACCTGACGTCTAAGCTCGATATATCTATTAAAGTTAGCTGCCGTGCCATTGCGCTTATTAAGTCTATAGGCTCTATTACGTTCGTTTATAAACTCGCCTATTTCCCAAGTCCACCACTTCGGCCTACCACGATTTCTAGCGCGCTTGAGCCTATGAGGAATAAACTCCCTTTCAATATCCCTAAAACTTTCTTTAAACGCCACCCAATGCAAATTTATGTCAATATCCATAAATAAGTTATCCCAGTCCACTACTCTCATCCTATCCGCAAAACTATCAAAATTAGCCCTATGAAAATCAGGGACTTCTATTAAGTTGCTATCCTTAGTGTTTTCTATCAATAACTTAAACCTAAGAATTTGATGATCACTACATCCTAAACTCTCGCCTACTTCTAAACCTTCGACTATATTCTCGCCGTTCGTCATCACCAAATCTAAAATATTATCACCGCGCGTTGGTTCGGTGACCATCTGTCGTAAAAGGTTATCTTCCATAAACTCAATCAATCTCAAACCCTCCTCATTACCAGTAAAATTCTCATAATTAACATTGGGGCAGTTAAAGTCTCCGACAATTATACTATTCCGATTGTCAATAAAGTTACCAAGAAGTGAGTAAAATCTAATATCTGTATCGAGGGGTTGAACGGGAGGTCTATAAACAACAACAAAATTAAAACTAATACTACGCGCCCTAACTTCAACACATATCGCATTAATTGCTGCCGGAAAATCTAACTTAACCTCGATAGCCCTAAGGGAATTACGAATGTACAGCAAAACGCCGCCACCAAACCTATGTAACCTATCATTAGTAAAGAGTTTAAAACCCGGTATATGAAGTTCCCCCAACAAGTCCCGAGTCACGGTATTTAACCAAGTTTCAGTGATAGCAACTATATTGTAGTTGCCGGAATAAATTATCGCCTTAAATAATAAATTATCGCCTTAAATTTATCGCCTTAGTTTATCATTTAATATTTTTCTGATGTTGTTATTTTTACAGTTATTTAATTTTGCAGTCACTCTTTTTCTCTTTCGGAACAATGACCTCTTTAGTCTCTCGAACGTGCTTCTTTTTCCCCTTTGTTGTATTTTTGGGACATGTCTTTCCACAATTTCCAGCGTCTTCTCCTCGGAGGTCATTAGCATCTCTTCCGTTGTCTTGGCCTCGAAGATGGATTTCCAATCTATTACTTCCATGCTGGATGCAACATCTTCCCAGTTTATAGCTTTGGAGTGAAAATTAAAAATTTCGAATTTGTTTCTTTTGTTCGTATTTGTGTTCTTTCCTTTCTTGTTGCTTTTAGATTGGTTGTTATTTCAATTATGTTTTGATTCGACATTATAGCTGGGGATATTTCGATGTTATCAATTAGGTTGCTGTTGTTTGTGAACACCAAATCTAGGCAGTTGTTTTTTCTTGTGTTTTATGTTATTTCTTGTGTTAACATAAATTCATCAGCCAGAGGTAGTAGCATTTTTACCTGCTCCTGGTTTTCCCGTGTGCCCCCCTTGTCTTGGTGTACACATATTTTTTTTTTATCCTTTTATATTTCATGAATGAAAATTAAAATCACCACCCAGAAAAATATTTGGGGTTGGAGAGTGTAGATCTTTTACTCGGTTTCTTACCTCTGTAATGAAATCAGAGAATTTTGAGGTTGGCGTGTTCGGGGTGTGTACATTATAACGGTGCTCTTCCAATATGTGCTCTACCTTAAAATTTTCATTCCAATACGTGATCTACCTTAGATTATTCGGATTAGCAGCAGGTACGTTAGTTAGCCTTATAAAGCTAACTAACGAAAATATCACGACTTAACCTAACCAATCGTCAAGGGCGTATAGTTGACCTAACGATTGGTTAGGTTAAGTCATGATATTTTCGTTAGTTAGCCTTATAAGGCTAGTTTCACTGTAGAGCACGTATTGGAATATGGTCGATCACAGTTTCGCGGTAGAGCACATATTGGAAGAGCACCCATTATAACTAGTACCATATTTAATTTTTCAACGTTTGCTGCTACATATTCTACGTAGCTGTTTGAGGTACTTATAGTCATTTCTGCCATATGCCTTTCGCGTGTGTAAATAGCACATCCTCCTTTACGTCTCACTGTTCTGTCGGCTCGGAGGATGTTATAGTTGTCAATTTGTATTTCTTTTTTATCAATACAAGACTCACAGTTTTCACAGTTCGCCTGGCAGTCCTTTAGATGGGTTTCCGTGAGGCATGCAAAGTCTGCTCCGGTTTTTTGCATGAGTCCTTTCAGTATAAAACTTTGCCAGGTTAGGTTACCCCTTGTAGTTCACAGATATATATATATATATATGTATATATAGAATTTTTATTTTAGGGGGGAGGGGGGTTCAAAAACACTCCCATCATGTTGCATGCAATGTTGCAAGATGTAATGTTTCAATGTTGCATTGCAATTGCACTCTCCCATTTTGCGGCAATACTACTTGGTGTATATATAATTGTTATTCGAAGATTGTAAATCTATGTAATTAACGAATTAATCAAGTAACGTGTAATTTTTATAAACTAAGTCATTTCATATTATGGTGTATGTTACATCAGTATATATCAGTTTAAGCGCAGCAAATGATATGATTTTGCGAAGAAGCAACAGGTTGCGAGGAGTGATTGAATGAGGCAGGTTCCATACACATCCTGGAAAACCTTGAAAATTCTTGGAAAAGGGCAAAAAGGCATGGAACTTTTTCTTCATTTAAAAAGTTATGGAAAACTAATGAAAGAAAATAATTTTTTATAAGTGAATTGTCAAAACACAAAGTCACAAAGTTGTGATGTAGCCAGTGTAGGTGAATGCATATCTCTTCTATGTGTGCATTGTTTGTTACCGTGACATGAAAAAAAACTATAATCAAACCTAAAACTCGCTCATTTGTACCCTTGCGTGTATGGTATTTTTGATATACGTATATTTTACTTGTTTATATGCCAATTTTTTGTTGTACAGTAGTTGAGCTGTTTATCATTTTATTTATATATAGGTATATAGGTTGGGTTAAAGAGGATGATTGTGCGAAAGTGTCTTTGGAAGAAATCTCTGAATGTTAATGTGCAGTGTGTATATATATATATATATATATATATATAATATATATATATATGAAAATTATTTCACGAAAGTAACACGTGAAAAATATTTATGATGAATAAAACCACGAAGGAAAGGAAACACAAAAAGGTGCTCAAGCGCTTTCGTCTAATGACATCCTCAGGAACACTGAAGTACATAAAAGGTTACGGCCTATATATAGGTTACAGAAAGAAAAAAAAAAATAAATAAATAACATACATACACACAAACATACATATATATATATATATATATATATATATATATATATATATATATATACATATCTACACATATACATATACACATATATATATGCAATAAACGGAGAAGTAAAAATAAAAATTAAAAATTAAAGATTAGAGGATTAACAAAGAGGCATACAGATTTGTAAGGAAAAATATCGATTTTTAGCACAAGATCAAATGAATTAAAAATACAAATTTATACTGGAAATCTACCCGGGTTTTAACACTTTGCCTTTTAGAGTCAAGATTCGATATATATAAAATAAAATGAAGATTAAAAGTTAATAAAGTAGCGTACAAGTTTACCAAAGATTTAGCGTCCTACCCTTTTCATCTAAATTTGTTTTGAAGGAATTCAAAACAACAGGATCGAGTTGAAAAAGACATTTGCTTATGTTGAAGTTATTTGAAAGTTGGATAATGGCAGACTCAAGAATATTTCTATTGACAATGTTGCTAGAATGAAATAAAACTGAAGCATTATTCCAATCAATACAGTGGGATAACTCTGACAAATGGACAAAAAGAGCACTGGACAACTGTCCTGTTCTAACGGAATGTTGATGCTGTTTTATACGTGTGTGCAAATCCTTTCCCGTCTGACCTATGTAAAAGGAATCACATTGTCTACACCCAATTTTATAGATAATGCCTGAATTATTGGTAGGGTTATTTTTTACTATGATATTTTTCACAATATTGTTATATGAAAATTTAGATAAAAAGGGTAGGACGCTAAATCTTTGGTAAACTTGTACGCTACTTTATTAACTTTTAATCTTCATTTTATTTTTATATATATCGAATCTTGACTCTAAAAGGCAAAGTGTTAAAACCCGGGTAGATTTCCAGTATAAATTTGTATTTTTAATTCATTTGATCTTGTGCTAAAAATCGATATTTTTCCTTACAAATCTGTATGCCTCTTTGTTAATCCTCTAATCTTTAATTTTTAATTTTATTTTTACTTCTCCGTTTATTGCATATATATATGTGTATATGTATGTGTGTAGATATGTATGTATATATATATATATATCGGGTGGCCACAAAAAAACTTTACTTAATTCAAAGTTTAATAACTGCAACAATTCAAAACTTATGCGATTGAGCTTTGGCACACATTAACAGATGGTTATAATCTATAATTGCTGGAATTTTAAAATATGTAGGTTCTATAGTTTTGTTACAGTGAACAATTTAAAAGCATATGTCTAAAAATAGCATGCCGAAGAAAATGAATTTGAACTTAACAAAATTTACTTAAACAAATGGTCAATGTGACCACCTCCCTGTTGGTAAACTGCCCTCAATCGCTTCTTCCACGAGGAGATGCACTTTCGAACCTCATCTAAGGTGATATCCTCCCATGCTCTACTGATTTTCTCCTTAAGTTCATCTTCGGTGAATTTGTCTTTCTGGCTGCCGTAAACCTTCACCATGAGGGAATCCCATACTGAATAGTCCATCGGATTACAGTCGGGAGACTGAGGCGGCCATTCATCCTTTTTGATGAAATTAGGGGTCTCTTGCTCTAGATGATTTTGGGTCGCTCGGCTTGTATGGGCGGGTGCCCCATCTTGCTGGAAAATGTAGGCCTCATCAGGATACAGCTGACGACAATCAGGAAGTAACCCATTATCTAACAGGTTGATGTAGCGCTCAGAGTTAACTTTAGTTTCGTTTGTGGCAATAAAATGAATTCGTGTTTTCCCCTTCCATGAAATTCCCACCGATACCATTACTTTTCTGCTGAATCGTGAGGTTTCATGATAAAGCCTGGAGGGAGGAATGTCCTTTTTCCTTGAACCATAAACCCTGTCATTTTGCCTGTTTTTGGCCACCTCCAACGTGAAATCCTTTTCGTCTGTAAACACAACTTTTTGCACGTCTTCAGCTGAGTAGCGTTCATATAGGGATTTACAGCGGGTCTTTCTACGCTCTTACATTCTGATCACGCCGAGAAACTCGAATTCTCTTGTAGGCCTTCAATTTCAAACGTTTTACAATCCCTTGTACAGAGGAGCGAGAAATCTCAAGGTCGTACGCAATCTGTCTCTGGGAGCGATGAGTTCCCGGTGTATTCTCCTGGGATTGAATCAGTTCCTCCACGGCAGCCTTATTTTCTTCTGTTGAAACACTTTTGGGCCTGCCGCTGCCGGGTTTTCTAGTTGTTGATCCAGTATCCTTTATCTTTCTTATTAAGTTATAAACACTTCGACGAGTCCAGTTCTTTGCGGGGAATTCTCGGACAATCCTATTTCCATTCCAACCTTTTTCCTTGACACATGCTTCTATGATGGCTTTATCACTTTTACTTAACGTCATGCTGGCGGGGTTTTAGCGGAAAAATAAAAGAAAGCAAATTCACATTAGGTTTAGCCTACGCCAGCGAGCGTGTCATACTACGCTACATTAGGTTTAGCCTACGCTAGCGCACGTACGTGTCAGATGCACACCAGGCATGCTATTTTTAGACATATGCTTTTAAATTGTTCACTGTAACAAAACTATAGAACCTACATATTTGAAAATTCCAGCAATTATAGAGTATATGCATCTGTTAATGTGTGCAAAATCCCAATCGCATAAGTTTTGAATTGTTGCAGTTATTAAACTTTCAATTAAGTAAAGTTTTTTTGTGGCCACCCGATATATATATATATGAATGTTTGTGTGTATGTATGTTATTTATTTATTTATTTTTTTCTTTCTGTAACCTATATATAGGCCGTAACCTTTTATGTACTTCAGTGTTCCTGAGGATATCATTAGACGAAAGCGCTTGAGCACCTTTTTGTGTTTCCTTTCCTTCGTGGTTTTATTCATCATATATATATATATATACGACGAGTGATCAAAAAGTATCCATAATTTTATTGCTACGGACAAATGAATGCAAATAAGAAGTAACCGTTTACATATGTGAGTCTTCCTGCCCTCTGGCGTTTGCAGTCTGAAGCAAAATCTGCTATCATGAGTCAGTAGTTGGTTGGAGCGCTTAAAAGGAGGGTGTGTTTTTGCAGTACGTATAAATCTCTGAAATGGAACAACGCGCGTTCGGAGACGAACGAAATGATTAAAACAGCTTTTGGAAATGATGCTCTCAGTGTAGCTAACGTTTACAAATGGCACAAAAAGTTTAACAATGGAGAAACACTTGCTCGTAACAGAAATCGAATCTGTTGGACATTTTCATCCGTACGAGAAGTGGAAGGGCGGCCACTGCGTTCCTTGTCTTCAAACGATGTTTCTCCATTTTTAAACTTTTTGTGCCATTTCTAAACGTTAGCTACACTGAGAGCATCATTTCCAAAAGCCGTTTTAATCATTTCGTTCGTCTCCGAACGCGCGTTGTTCCATTTCAGAGATCTATACGTACTGCAAAGTCACACCCTCCTTTTAAGCGCTCCAACACCAACTACTGACTCATGATAGCAGATTTTGCTTCAGACTGCAGACGCCAGAGGGCAGGAAGATTCACATATGTAAACGGTTATTTCTTATTTGCATACATTTGTCCGTAGCAATAAAATTATCGATACTTTTTTATCACTCCTCGTATATATATATATACAGGGCGTCCCCAAAAAATGTATACACACTTTAACAGCTGATAGCTCAATTGATGTTTCTTTCTTTCCAAGTTAAACCCATTAGAATTAATAATGGCAGTCAGACTAAGCTTCGAACAAAGGAAATTCATTCTAAAATGCTACTGGAAGTGTGAAAACGCAGTTGAAGTGCAAAGACAGTTTAGGAGGGAGTTTCAAACAGATCCACCAACGCGACTTACCATCACTCGAATTAGAGATAAGTTTGAAGCCGATGGAACTGTTCAGAATGTCCACAAGAAGCGTTCCGGAAGACCACGGACATCGACAAGCCCCACAAAGCAAGAAAGAGTACTGGAAACGTATCACCAAAGTCCAAGAAAATCTGTGCGGCAAGCGAGTCGTGAGGTAGGAATCGTCTGTCCAACGCATTTTGAAGCGCTGTCAATGGAAAAGTTACATTCCAA
This sequence comes from Bathynomus jamesi, assembly GCA_023014485.1. Classification (NCBI taxonomy): domain Eukaryota; kingdom Metazoa; phylum Arthropoda; class Malacostraca; order Isopoda; family Cirolanidae; genus Bathynomus; species Bathynomus jamesi. The sequence continues at coordinate 132,948 of JAJOZX010002077.1, forward strand.
GATTAGTCCATGCTATTAATGAAGATGATCCGGACCGAAGAGTGGAGTATTGCGAGTGGTACTTGGCACGATGTGGATGTGGATTGGACGAAGGGGTTTCGTAGAATACCCTCCGCGTTCACCAGACCTCACACCACTAGACTTTTTTTATGGGGATACTTAAAAGACAAAGTCTACGCTATAAAACCTGCAACAGTCGCTGAATTGAGAGCAGCCATTGAACGAAAATGCACACAAATACCAAACGAAATGTTTCGTGATGTTTGCGATTCCATTGCTTCGCGTTATCAGCAGTGCCTGGACCAGAACGGACGTCAGCTTGAAAACAGGCGTTGACAAAACAATTAAATAATGTCTGTAGATTCTATTACATTTTGAAAATGAAATGTATTTTAATAAACACTGCCTTTATAAGTATTTAAAGTGTGTATACATTTTTTTGGGACGCCCTGTATATATATATATATATATATAAATATTTGCTTTTGTTCCATTCTTTCTTCTTGGTTTCCTTCCTTTTTAGTGTGGAAGGTTGTCGATTGTTTGGTATATATTGGTTGATGGTAACTAGATGGGAATTGGGATGGGAACTAGAAGATGAAAACGCAAAGAAAAAATAGACAATTCTCTTCAGAGGATGCTTCATGAAGCGGATAAATTAGCAAAAGTAGCTGCGACAAGCCGTGATTTTTTTTAAAGTTTCCAAAATGTAACGAGTACCGTGCACAGTTTCAGAAAGTGAAAGAACATTTAAAACTTGTGGAAGAAAAAATTAAGGAAATCAAAATAAAGTTGAAGAATATGTAATGTTCCATGTTTTAGGTTTTATTTTATTTATTTTTTTCTGTGATGCTTTTCATTGGTGTGACTCAGTGTGATATTTTTTTTAATCATACTGATAAAATTTTAGTCATACTGATAAATTGAAATTTATTTTAGTTAAGTAACAATTGCTTTATTAATGATTTCTAAGTAAAGTTTAAGTTTCTTGCACAGTATATATATATATATATATATATATATATATATATATATATATATATATTATATATATATATATATGTGTGTGTGTGTGCATATAAAGGGTAAGATGTATGAAATAATTTACAAGTGTAGGTATTCAGCTAAGAGTGTATCCGAAGGTGTGAGGGTAAAAGCAACTACGTACGCGCTGAAGAGGGAAAAATGGCATTCGGGTGTAGTGTCAAAATTGGCTATATTTTTTTTTCGTTTACAATCTGCAGTGAAATTTTACATGCTGTCAACCAAAACAAATTATAATGACAATTTACTCTCGACTAATTTCAATGGAAGAAAACTTAAAATTACTTACAAGTTAGGTAAAATATAAGAGATTATAATTGAAGTTATGTGAACCGTATATATGGAAGAGTTTAGTGCTTTGGCGGCAAGGTTTAACCCTCTACAGGATTTTGTTTCTGGGAGTCTGGGCGCGAGTTCTCACAGAGAACGGAGATCACGCGAAGACTACGACGAATCCACATCCAGTCGTCATCCCTGCCTCCACTTCTTCGGGGGATCGACCGTTTGAAGCAGTTCGGAATGGGGCCCGACCTAGGCAGCATAAACCTTGCTTAAGAGTAGTTACAACTAATATATTTTCTGTCTTAGAGCCAGAACAGAATGACACGCAGGAAATTAGGCTGATTGGCGATTCCATTATTCGAGGGCAATTACAGGAGTTCTGCAGCAGGAACGCAACTCGGAGGAGGTGTTGCTATCCTGGAGCCCGTGTTGACGATATCACGGACTCCACAGATGAGTTTGGTAAAGAGGCTGATGATAGTACGCTGTTTATGGTGCATGTTAGGACTAACGATGTTAAGATTTCCAGGTCAGAGGAGCTAATAGAAAAATACAAGCGGCTGGTGCGGACTCTAAAGGATAGGACTAATAAATAAATTTTTTCAGGAATTCTCCCAAGAATAGCAAGATCCGACAACTTTTTCAGCAGAGAATAAATGACTCTTAACCCCTTTGCCAACAGGAAAATATTGAATTTGTCGATCTGCGGAGTCATTTTTATAATAAAAAGGATTTATTTTTGCGTGATGGTCTTCATCTAAATGGCATGAGAGCAGCTCGTCTTGGTAGACTATTGCATGGCTCTGCGATGGCCTTTCAGGCAAAAAACTGCATAACTCCTATGAAAGCGAACATCCTAACGTAAATTTTCCTTACAGTGAACGATTGACTCCACGAAGAACCTCGAGATTCTACTGCGGTACTCAAGATTTTATAAATGTATTTCATATTAATACTCGAAGTTTAAGATTTCCATTTGATGAGCTATTAAGTATTGTCCTTGACCAAAAGTTTGAGTTTGTAGCAATTACTGGTTCCTGGTTAAATACATAAAGTAGAGATTTCCTCGGAGAATATCATATCTCAGGTTATGAGATGTTTAACAATGATAGAATAGAAAGGAGTGGTGGTACAGTACTATACGTTCGGTTACACTTAAAACCCATAATTTAACCCTTTAAGGACTGAAGGTACAAATTGCTAACGTTTCAAATACAAGCATTCATAACTTAACCCTACAAAAACTTCAGGGCTTAAAGGGTTAAAACTGCAGAAATTGATAATATAAATGCGAGGTTTGATGAAATCAAAGACAACTTACGAAAGAAATTAATTATAAGTCTAGTGTACAGGCCTCCCTCTTAGACTGTCGATAGTGATATTTGGCTTCAGGAACTAATTTTTTATGTAAGTAACGAACATGATGCGATAATTATGGGAGATCTTAATTTACCTTGCAGGGATTCAGGTGGTCCTTTCCACTCAAATTCCAGTCGCCGACTGCACGAGGGATTGCTCGAAAGTTCACTTTTTCAAATGGTCAAGGAATCCACTAGAGAACGCATTATTCTAGATTTAGTTTTAACTTTTAATACAGACCTAGACTGAATTGATAATATCTTTGTAGAAGACTACTTCTCCACTAGTAATCATAGGCAGATAACATTTAAAATTAAAATTAATGTCCATAATTCGGAGAGGCTGGAATACGTTTTGGATTTTAAAAGAGTTAAATTTCGTGACATGAAACTGCAACTTTCGACCCATAATTGGGATGAGGCTCTATCGCACGATGATATTAATGGCACATGGACTTCTTTTTATAATTATTTTAAACGTGTAGAATCGAGTAATATCCCATTACGTAAAAAGAGACTGGCGAAATTTGTTAAACCTAAATGGTGAGATGCTGAAATTAAAAGTAACCTAACGTTAAAAAGGAACGTGTATTTTAAATTTAAAGAATCAAATAATTTGTCCGATGAAAATGCTTACAAGCTATTGAGAAGGCGAAGTAAAAAACTTATTAGAAAAATTAAGCGCGACAATGAGCTATACAGTATATAGTGAACCAAATTAAATCGAATCCGAAGAATTCTATAATTATGTAAGGAATAAAAAAGTAGCTTCGCAGACTATTGGAGGTCCGGTGCTAGTGTCTCCGAGCAACTGATACAATAAGAAAACGTATGGTTCACTCTCAGGCGAAAACAACGAGCAATTTACGATAATTTACAGATGACAGAAATTTTAAATAAATTCTTCTCTTCCGTCTTCAATAACAAAAATATGAACAACATTCCTGTTCCCGCAATGATGCTCAGTGATGATCATTTAAAGCTTCACGATTTTACCATTAGTGAAAGGGAAGTATTCTTGGCCATAGGCAAAATTAATCCCAATAAAACTCCCGGTCCAGATAAGGGGTCTTTCCTGTTTCATTAACTGTTTCCGATTTTTATGAAAACAACGTGATATGTACAGTTTTTCACGCTCATTTCAAAATTATAAACCATTTCATCGAGAAATACTTAGGTTAGGTTAGGTTAGGTTAGGTTAGGCTTATTAGCATTTGATGTTTTCTAGGACACTGTTTTTCTTTCGGTATTAAGTTATATTCTTGTAAAAAATTTACTGCATTTTCTTCTGTCTCAGTCTTCCTATACAATTCTATAAAATTAAGTTTGTCAGTCATTGGAAAGTAAAAAGATGTTGAACTATAGTCTATGCTTGCAGCGGAAGAACAAAATAGATGCGCAACGCCACTGTTTAAAAAATAGCCTAGCCTATGCTTGCAGTGATTACACCGCTGTAGTACTTTTTGCAGTATTCTATAATTTACTTTCATTTCGAAAAAACTTATTTTTAGAATCAGCGTATTATTTTAAAATTTCTATAGCCTACGCTGTTTCAAATATTTGCTAGTTTCTGCACATTATAACTTTTTGGTTATATATTTCTCGATGAAATGGTTTATAATTTTTAAATCAGCGTGAAATACTGTACATATCACGTTGTTTTCATAAAAATCGGAAACAGTTAATGAAACAGGAAAGATCCCAGATAAGCACTTCCCTTAGGTATTTAAAGAAGTGAACTGTGCAACAGTCCTTCCTCTCACATATATATTTAATGATAATTCGATACAGTCTGGAGAATTTCCGCTCGAATGGAAACTTGCAAACATTACGCCAATATTTAAAAAAGGGGATAAATGCTTCAGGAAAATTATCGTCCCATCAGCCTGACTTCAGTAGTTGGTAAGCTTATGAAGACGATCGTTCGGGACAAAATAGTTAATCACTTCGAAATGAATAAATTAATCAAAGATTCTCAACACGGCTTTCGACGTAATCGTTCTTGTCTTACTAATTTGCTCGATTTCTTTAATGGTACTGTAAATACTCGTAGTATATATGACGAGAGTAAAACAGTAGATATTATATCATATATTTCGATTTTCAAAAAGCGTTTGATAAAGTGCCACATACGAGATTATTAACTAAACTTCATTCTCACGGAATTGATGGTAATGTTCTCAAATGGATCGAAAATTGGCTGAGTGGACGTAAACAAAGAGTGGTCATTAATGGCAATGAGTCTAACTGAAAAAGTGTAACTAGCGGCGTGCCTCAGGGATCAGCTCTGGGACCAGTTCTTTTTATTATTTATATCAACGACACCAACACAGGAATTAACAATATACTGTAATTTCAAAATTTGCGGATGATACCAAACTAGGGGGACGAACAAAATCAGCACAGAACGTTTGCAGAGTGAAGAAGATATTAATAAATCACTCGAGTGGGCGGAAGTTTGGCAAATGAACTTTTATACAGAGTGTCTCAAAAGTCACTATCTATTTTGAAAAATAATGAGAATTACGAAAAACTGGTTTAAGACATGAAAAATATATTTATTTCAAAGTAAGTGCCACAAAGAATTAGTGCTATTTATTTATCTGTCTCCACATGGCGACCATCAGTGTCTCTACAGAGCTCAAAGCGATAAGTTGTTTCCCGGAACACACTTTCCAGCATTTGAGGTGTTATTTTCTGAACTGCATCGGTAATACGATTTCGAAGTTCGGCTACATCACTAATTCTTCTACCAGTGTACACCTTAGACTTAATGAAACCCCAGGCGAAAAAATCTAATGGTGTTAAATCGGGTGAACGTGCTGCCCATGGTTGTGTTCCTCCACGACCAATCCAGCGACCGGGGAAGCGTCTGTCAAGATAATCACGTACAATTATTGCATAATGGCACGGTGCTCCATCCTGCTGAAAAACTACTGTGTCAAGAATGCCATCTGTAAGAAGTTGAGGTTCGAGGAATTGTTCAAGCATGTCAAGATAATAAACCAATTAACTTTTTTTAAATACACAAATTTGCACCAGAAGTACATATCTTTATGCCAGCATAGCATTTTTTAAAAAAACATCTAATGTCACCGAAATAGATAGTGACTTTTGAGACACCTTGTATAAACAAATGTAAAACGTTGCATATCAATAGAAACAGTGTTGAAGAAAAGTATTTTGTGCACAACAAGACACTAACAAGTGTTACGGAAGAGAAAGATTTAGGTATTATTGTTGCCGACACTGTTAAACGAAGTAATCAATGTATCGAAGCAGTCAGAAAAGCAAATAGAATCTTAGGATTTATTTGTAGATCGTTTGAATTTAAGTCTGAGAAAACAATGCTAACATTATATAATTCCTTAGTAGGACCCCATCTGGAATACTGCGTTCAATTCTGGTGCTCATATTTACGACAGGACATAGAGAGAATGGAGAGAGTGCAGCGACGGGCTACTACGTAAGATGAATTCTAGACTGAGAAACAAGTCATACGCTGCCCGTTTAGAAACGTTAAATTTATTCTCACTTGTATAAAGGCGAATTCGGGGAGATTTAATCTAGGTTTTTAAAATGATTAAGGGTTTTGATAATGTCGACGCCGAAAAATAGTTCACCTTCAGGAATGCAGATAGAACTCGTGGTAATGGTCTGAAATTAGTGCGTAAACATTTTAATTCTAATGAAGCTAAACATTTTTTCTTCAATCGTATAGTTAGTTTGTGGAATGGACTGCTAGCCAGCGTTGGTCAAAGTAATTCGATCGAATCCTTTAAAAAGAAACTAGATGCTTATCTTGCCTTAAAACCCCAGATGGAAGCATTTGTTCGCGCGTAGAAATATTGTAGAATTTTCACTTGAATTCCCTCCTCTGTATTTTAGAATTTTCACTTCAGCTTTAAATTTCTTTCCTACTTTTCAACCTCTTTTCTCTGCTTTGCTTTAAAACTTTCACTTGTCTTTAAATTTTCTTACATCTTTTAACCTTCCTTCTTAAACAGACAGCCTCGTATGGACCAGTTGGTCTGTTGCTGTTTGGTGTCCTTTGTATTCCTTTGTAAGTAAAATAGAAAATTCTTAACCTACTTATTGGGGCATGTTTGGTCATACTGGTTGATCTTCGCAAACACTCTGAGCATTTCGACAAACACTCGCAAACCACTCGCAAACACTCTGAGCATTTCGACTTTGTTCTTTTAGAAGAGAGGAGTATCCGGGTTCAGTAGGATTGCCATGATAAGTTTTAGAAGAGGGTCCAATGGAATCCAAGGGAACAGCATTATGAAGGGATTGAAGAAACGAGAGGCAGAAATAAGTGGAAAGAAGAGGAAGGTGATTACGGAGGTGACTAAATTATGGTACTGAGGTATGCTCTGCAATATCGAGTAGAGCTCACGGTTGGCCGCTTGCCAACCTGCAGTCAGAGACGGCTCATGGTTGGACTTTGGTTCAACCGGAGTCGGAATGGGTTCAGTCGTGGTTAAACCAGATCCTAGGTTATCACTGTGTCCAATCGGAATTGGAGAAGTGGAAAGATCATCATAAGCGTCAAGATATTCATCAGAAATGGTAGAAACGCTACAGTAGTAGGGTGTGTCAAATTTTTCAACTTTCAAATTCCAAATATGAGGGGTGCTAAAAAGTTGCAGCATGACTTAGGAATTCTAAAGATATTTTTGTTAATTTAATATAATTTAGTTTTGCTTGGTAAGAAGCTACATAAAAATAGTGACTTTTTTGACTTTTTTGTGGAATTATATAATAATTATTATATTAATAATTATATATGCTGTATATATAATGCACTGCTGTTTTTGCTTATTTCACAGGTTGAAACATATTCATCAGTGTGCTGAAGATTACTTGTCCGTCAGTGCTACCATCCTAACCAGTGGGAATTGACCTACAATGGCTTCTAAAAGGAGGACAAGACTGGGGACATTCACACATATGAGCAACCTAATTGGAACTGGTAGAAAGTTGTTGCCCTCTGAACTCCCAACTCTGCGAGACGTTCTGAAATATGGTCTACTGCTAAGAGAACAAAGTGGTGAGGATGTGAGAAACTACCCAGCAGCCAGTCTTGCAAAGGACATTTACCCTAAAGTGCTTGAAAAGTGGGAACGAGCAAACAGTTCTTTTGTAGCCCCCGTTGTAAATTCACGAGTCACAATCTTAAACAAGATCCAAGAGAGCTGGGAGCAGGCCAAAAACATATCTCTTGGGAGAGGAAAGCTACATGTCAAAGAGGCTTTCATTGCAAAACTTGACAAGCTTTTTGACATCCTCAGTTGCAAGTGTAAAATTGTTCTCTGCTCTGAATTTGGCTGCCTTGCAGATGCTGGTTGCAAAAACGAAACTCACATTAACTGTACATGCCCTAGAGAGATGAAGATCCCTGTGAAGGAAATTGCTTTCATTAAAGGTCAGAGAGACAAGTCTGGTTCTATTGGAACACATCAGATTGGCTTGCCAGATCAACCTGAGCACAACAGACAAGTCAAAAAGCAGAAGCGGCAAGAAGACGAAAGAAGAAGGCTTGCTGAATATAAGCAGACAAGTAAGCAGGATGTTTCAATGCCATCAAATGAAATAATTTTCTCTGATGATGAAAATGAAGAACAAATAGCTGATGCTCAAGATGGAAAGGATGGAATATGAGAATAAAAACCCACTCTAATAGACAGAGTTTATTTCCACGACAGTTTCGACGCCCACTGGCATCCTCCTCGGGTGGATACAGAAACACAAATGAAACAAAACAAGAGGGAAAAACAGTTCAGGGATCGACCGTTAAGAAATTCGCACCTAGGTTGGATTCCATTCTCTCGAGACAGGAGGGGCATTTTCATTAAGTACATTCGCACAAATTTTAAAACTATCTTCCTGTTCTAAACATACAGATTCTATTATTTTTACATAATTATTACATTTATAATTAAATTTATTACATTTAATATTGCATAATTATTAATTACAGAAATTATAAATTTATTATTACATTGGTTATTACATTGTTGTTTATTATACAGAAATTATAAAACCGAAAAACGAATGAAAAAAGGCGATTAGGAAATAATCCAGAGACCATTGAGAAATTCGCACCTAGGTTAGATATCGTTCTCCCGAAACCAGAAGGGCATTTTATTACAGGGTCAGCTTATAACTACAGTACATTTCCACAAATTAAAATATCTTCTTGTTCTATACATACAGATCCTAATGTTTTGACATAATTACTGCATATATTTATTTCCACATTAATTACTTCCATTATTACATTTACTAAAAGCGAGTAAGGAAACATTCCAATCCAGAGACATTTAAGAAATTCACACTTAGGTTCGAACACGTTCCCAGGACTCCGTAAGGGATTTATTGACCAAGAATCTCATTAAAGGGTCTAACTTATAAGTACCTTCGCACAAATTAAAATTATCTACTTTTTCTATACACACAGATTCTATTATTTTTCTTTTGACATAATTATTATTCGTCTACCGTGAAAAGTAAATTGGTTAGGAATAACGTTGCAAAAGAGGAACAAGCCTGTGTCTACAGCATTCCCTGTAAAAGTTGTGATTTAGTATACGTGGGAGAAACTGGAAGAAATATTGAAACCCGTATCAAAGAACACAAATATGCCTTCAGAAGTTGTAATACTAATAATGCCATTTTTTATCACGCTAGCCAAAATAATCATGCTATAGATTGGGAATCAAGTAAGGTACTTTATAAATGTAATAATTATGTCAAAAGAAAAATAATAGAATCTGTGTGTATAGAAAAAGTAGATAATTTTAATTTGTGCGAAGGTACTTATAAGTTAGACCCTTTAATGAGATTCTTGGTCAATAAATCCCTTACGGAGTCGTGGGAACGTGTTCGAACCTAAGTGTGAATTTCTTAAATGTCTCTGGATTGGAATGTTTCCTTACTCGCTTTTAGTAAATGTAATAATGGAAGTAATTAATGTGGAAATAAATATATGCAGTAATTATGTCAAAACATTAGGATCTGTATGTATAGAACAAGAAGATATTTTTAATTTGTGGAAATGTAGTTATAAGCTGACCCTGTAATAAAATGCCCTTCTGGTTTCGGGAGAACGATATCTAACCTAGGTGCGAATTTCTCAATGGTCTCTGGATTATTTCCTAATCGCCTTTTTTCATTCGTTTTTCGGTTTATAATTTCTGTATAATAAACAACAATGTAATAACCAATGTAATAATAAATTTATAATTTCTGTAATTAATAATTATGCAATATTAAATGTAATAAATTTAATTATAAATGTAATAATTATGTAAAAATAATAGAATCTGTATGTTTAGAACAGGAAGATAGTTTTAAAATTTGTGCGAATGTACTTAATGAAAATGCCCCTCCTGTCTCGAGAGAATGGAATCCAACCTAGGTGCGAATTTCTTAACGGTCGATCCCTGAACTGTTTTTCCCTCTTGTTTTGTTTCATTTGTGTTTCTGTATCCACCCGAGGAGGATGCCAGTGGGCGTCGAAACTGTCGTGGAAATAAACTCTGTCTATTAGAGTGGGTTTTTATTCTCATATTTTGACCTTCACGTAAAAAAGTGAAGTTTTTTGCATTTATTATGGATCCCACGATCAGACGCCATCTATTCGCCTTCTTCTTAGTCACCTTTCCCCAACTTATATCTTCCTATCGTCTATATGAAAAAACACTAGTGGCTGTGAAGACCAAGAAGCTGCAACTCAAGTTCCTGCAAGAGTGTTTAGTGGAGCAAGTGTGCCCGAAGTCCTTGATACCGTTTACCTTCAGGAAGGACCATACACCGTTTCCGAATTTTGCCAGGGAAATTTTGAAGGAACGTATTCCATGTGTTAAAAGAGAAATTGACCATACGTATTTCAAACTAAGAAATTGTCTACGCGTCCTTAAATCGCATGTGTCGTGTGAACTACTTGTGGCGCTGTTTGAAACTGCAGATTATAAATGCGACGTGGAGACTAGACGCACTGAACAACGACTTAACAGAAAGCTATCCTATTTATGTGATGAAAGTGCTTGGTCAAAGTGTGCGGTGGAAGGTTCCGTTTTAAATTTATCGACATATGTCTTGTCCAAATCCGAAAAGGAAGTTCTTAATTTAGGGCTGTCGTTTGCGCTTAAACCCGATAAAAACATTGTTTTAGATTTTGTGTCTTCCGTAGTTAATTCCAGGGTGGATATTCCGTGTTTAAATGGTTTGATTCTGAGCAAGTTTCTGGAACATTTCAACTCATTGGACTCTATTCCCAAAAGATTCCGGTTAGCTTTAGACAAGCTCAGGAAGAATGAAGCAATATTTGTCACTAAAGCGGACAAAAGTAACACTGTGGTTATTTTGGACAAGTGTGATTATAAACAAAAAATGGAAGCGTTACTTAGTGATGAATTCACCTACACCAAAGTGAGATCGTCCCCCCTAAAGCGTCTTTCTGCCGAATTCAACAAAACCATCAGGAACTTATTAAAAGATGTCCCGGCGATTGATCCTAAAAGATTTCTACAGATTAACCCCAAACTCCCCCACATTTACGGCCTACCCAAAACCCATAAGATTAATATACCACTCCGTCCCATTATTTCACACAGGGGTTCCTTTAGTTACAGGTTATCTAAATTTCTTGCAGATAAATTATCCCCATTAGTTGGTAAATTTTCAGGCTCGCACATCACTAATTCCTGTGACTTTATTAACAAAGTTATGTCCTTAGATTTAAAACGGGGAAGAATGATAAGTTTTGATGTTGAGTCCTTGTTTACGAAAGTTCCCATTGATGATGTACTTAGTTTTTTAGATAGAAAATTGCCAACATGTAACGTAGAACTAGGCATGCCCACATCTGTATTTTTAGAACTGATAAAACTCTGTGTCACCAATAATGCCTTCTCCTTCGGTGAAGAATTTTATTTGCAACGTTTTGGTATGGGAATGGGGTCCCCTTTATCCCCAATACTGAGTACATTATATATGGAGTATTATGAGTCGGAATTGTTGCAAACAATATGTCCCAGGAATCTAATTTGGTTTCGTTATGTAGATGATATTTTCTCATTTTGGCCTGACCACTGGAACAACTTTGACACTTTCTTTCAGTCATTAAATAATCTTGTTCCCTCTATTAAATTTAAATATGAATGGGAGAACGACAAACAATTACCTTTTCTAGATGTTTTGGTCATTAACGAAAGCGGAAAGCCCAATTTCACGGTCTATAGAAAACCTACTCATTGTAATTCGTACATTCATTATTTTTCATATCATGATGAAGGGGTTAAAAGCTCAATTATTTCTTCCATGTTTCTAAGAGCACTCAGGATTTGTAGCCCACATTTGCTGGATCCGGAAAATTCAAAGATTTGGAACATTTTTAAGGATTTAAAATATCCTGAGTGGTTTATCAGAAAGGCGTATTTTAAAGCCAGAAAATCTTTTTATGCCCCTCGGGAACCTTCAGTTAACCAAAAACAATATGTGAGTTTGCCTTACATTGCCGGCTTAGAAAGAGTAAAACCGTTGACGAAAGAATTTAAGTTTGCTTTGGCGTTCAAATATTCGTCTACCGTGAAAAGTAAATTGGTTAGGAATAACGTTGCAAAAGAGGAACAAGCCTGTGTCTACAGCATTCCCTGTAAAAGTTGTGATTTAGTATACGTGGGAGAAACTGGAAGAAATATTGAAACCCGTATCAAAGAACACAAATATGCCTTCAGAAGTTGTAATACTAATAATGCCATTTTTTATCACGCTAGCCAAAATAATCATGCTATAGATTGGGAATCAAGTAAGGTACTTTATAAATGTAATAATTATGTCAAAAGAAAAATAATAGAATCTGTGTGTATAGAAAAAGTAGATAATTTTAATTTGTGCGAAGGTACTTATAAGTTAGACCCTTTAATGAGATTCTTGGTCAATAAATCCCTTACGGAGTCGTGGGAACGTGTTCGAACCTAAGTGTGAATTTCTTAAATGTCTCTGGATTGGAATGTTTCCTTACTCGCTTTTAGTAAATGTAATAATGGAAGTAATTAATGTGGAAATAAATATATGCAGTAATTATGTCAAAACATTAGGATCTGTATGTATAGAACAAGAAGATATTTTTAATTTGTGGAAAATGTAGTTATAAGCTGACCCTGTAATAAAATGCCCTTCTGGTTTCGGGAGAACGATATCTAACCTAGGTGCGAATTTCTCAATGGTCTCTGGATTATTTCCTAATCGCCTTTTTTCATTCGTTTTTCGGTTTATAATTTCTGTATAATAAACAACAATGTAATAACCAATGTAATAATAAATTTATAATTTCTGTAATTAATAATTATGCAATATTAAATGTAATAAATTTAATTATAAATGTAATAATTATGTAAAAATAATAGAATCTGTATGTTTAGAACAGGAAGATAGTTTTAAAATTTGTGCGAATGTACTTAATGAAAATGCCCCTCCTGTCTCGAGAGAATGGAATCCAACCTAGGTGCGAATTTCTTAACGGTCGATCCCTGAACTGTTTTTCCCTCTTGTTTTGTTTCATTTGTGTTTCTGTATCCACCCGAGGAGGATGCCAGTGGGCGTCGAAACTGTCGTGGAAATAAACTCTGTCTATTAGAGTGGGTTTTTATTCTCATATTTTGACCTTCACGTAAAAAAAGTGAAGTTTTTTGCATTTATTATGAAAGGATGGAAGTTATGAAGTGACATTAGAAATACCAAGCACGTCTTCAACTTCCAATAAAAAGCCAGAGTTCAACACATTAGAAATAACTAATGTTGCTATGCATAGCATCAGATATGGTGTTGGCCTGCGTGCCACAGCTGCCATCACCACTGCTGCCTTTATGGATGCTGGCTTGATCACTGAAGAAGACAAGAGACTTGTAGTTGATCACAATAAAGTCAAGAGGGCCCAAGAAAAAGTTATGAGATCCCTGGATCAGGAATTTGATGATCTTTGTAAGAAGGGTGAAATTGACTGCATCTTCTTTGACAGCCGTCAAGATACAACTAAAGTTAAGCTGAAAGCAGACAATTCAGATCGTCAGTTCCCCAGCATCATCAAAGAAGAGCATTATTCTGTGTGCAGTGAGCCAGGTGGAAGATATCTCTACCACTTCACTCCTGAGAAAGGCTCAACGAGAAAAAAACCTGCTGAAGTTATTGCTGATAATCTTGTAGATTTCATGAAGAAGAAGGGCATTGATAAAAGCCTGCAGGCCATTGGAGGTGATTCTACAAATGTTAACACTGGCTGGGAGGGTGGTTCCATGCATTGGGTAGAGGTCAAGCTTTGCCGTAAGCTGATCTGGTTGGTTTGTGCCCTCCACACTAACGAGTTACCCCTGCGACACTTGATCACAGCACTGGATGGGAAGACCTTCTCTAACAACAAGTGGACAGGTAACATTGGCAAGATGCTAGACACTGCAACCGAACTTGAAATTGATCCTTCATTCACCAAACTCTCAATTGGAGAGCCTCTTACTTCACTGAGTGACAATGTCGTAAAGGATCTCTCTACTGATCAAGCGTACGGGTATAGGATCACACAGGCCATAAGGACAGGAGAACTTCCCACAGATCTGGCCCTTCTTGAAATTGGTCCAGTGAGCCATTCAAGGTGGTTGACAACAGCAAACAGGCTTTGTCGCATATGGGTTTCAAAACATGGCCTTAAAGGCAAAACCCTCAACAACTTAAGACTGATAGTGGAATACATTGTTGGTGTGTACTACCCCTGTTGGTTCAACATCAAAGTAAAACACTCTTGGGTGGAAGGCCCACGCCACATCTTGTTTCAGCTGCGGCTAGTTAGGCTGCAAAAAAAGGCTGTAGTGGATGCTGTTTTGCCAACCATCAAGCGCTCAGCATGGTATGCATTCAGCGAAATGATAATCCAGACACTCTTGTGCTCAGATGACAGTGAGGAGAGGAGAGCTGGTGTCCAAAAGATTGACGACATGAGGGGTGGAGATGATGACACACTTGGAGATCTTTCTGTACGTCCCAGGAAGACACCTTCCATCAACCCCAGTGCTTCTTCCGTGTTGGAGCTGACAGACTGGTCTGACGGGGTATTTGAACCTCCTTTGACATGTAAACTGACTACAGCGGAAGTAAAGAAGTTCTTTGACAAGCCTATGCAAGTTCCACAGTGGCCCTGTCATGCTCAGTCAATAGAGAGGTGTGTGAAACAAGTCACAGAGGCAGCAGGCAGGGTGTATACACATGAGAAACGTGAGGGCTATATCAGAGGCCAAGAAGCAAGTCGGCGGCTGATGTCCAAGAACGAATCAAAGCAAGACTTGATGAAACTTGTTGTTTAAATATTTTTTTTTACTGATGTCATTACTTTCTAATGTTGTTTTATGATTACTAGGATATGTTTTATGCAGAGAAACTAAAATTTTTATAGCATTACCTGACATTTTGAGAAGCTAAAATTAATAAATGTTGTTTTCCGAGAGCAATTTATGTGCTTTTTAATCAAACGTAGATTTACCAAGCTAAGTGTTGAGCAATCACAAAAATAATAGCAGATTTGAATTCTTCACATCCAAAAACATATTTTTAAAACCCCCCAGTGAAGGAATTGGCAAAAATTAATTTTCACCTCCCAAATTGACACACCCTACTACAGTAGGGTGGCCCAAAAAAATGAAAGTTGAAAATATCTTTTTCCACAAGGCCATCCGTGTTCCATATCAAAATGTAAGAACTCATACCAAAAATTAGACAGCTCATACAATATTTAGAGGTCGCGACCAGTTCCTATATTTTTAGGATTTGAAACAAAAATACAATATCAATGTTTATTTCAAAATTTAAAGTCAACATCACAGAGCACATGTTATGCAAAAATATACTAGAACACACATGTCATGGCAGTTAATATGACTGCACTAAATCCTTGTATATCAAACAAACAACGTCACACCCGTTACTTTTTCTTCGTCAAAGCCAGCTTCGTCGGAACTGGCAATCTTTTTCGGTGGCTGGCGACGAGTCGCAGTAGGTATTGTTTCTGGGTCTCGTCTTTCGTCAGCGCGGTATTGTAGGACTGAATAAGAGTGACTCCTTGTTCGGCACAGTCGTTGACGACCTTGAGGAGCCTGCACTTACCTTAAATAACTGGTAAATGGGGTCTGAAAGCCAGACGGAGGGAGGTTTTGACAAGAATGTCTTGGCTTCATCTTGTCCTTTCATGGAGAGTATATCGAATATCTTCAAAGACCGGCTCGTGATGTACGACGCCAATGAAGAACGATGATCGAACACAGTCCCGTCCAGATGTCTCAAGAGTTTTTGGTTTGAGGGACGTAAGAAGTTGTCGACGCGATCGTCGAAGAGGGCGAGAGGCGCGAGGTGCTCAGAGAAGTACCACAAATGGGGATAGAAGGCCTTAATAGCCGCCTCCCTGATGGCACGGTCAGGATATTCATGGAGGAGAGCAATTAGGTTTATGTCGTTGAGGGGGGGGCCCTCTCTGGGAGAGAGGCCTCGTGCCAGTAGCGAGCGTAAATAAAAGAAACGAAGAGGCAAATCTTTGTGACGCCAGCTGTCTCGTGGGCTGCCAACTTAATCTGGCTCCTGAAAAGGAAGATCTTCAGCGAGTATATTGCCTTAGCCATCCACCGCGCGTTATGCATAGCGCCTGGCGCACGAAAGGACGGTTCTCCGTCGGAGAATCCCCCTAGGAATATATGACAGAGCTGAAGAAACTCTCCATAGTCATCCCGTGGGAGCTGGCTCCTGACTGCCTCCGAGTAAAATGACATCATCTCCTCTCGTAGGCCATCCGGCAAGCCAACGAAGAGCTCGTCTCCAGCAGAACGGAAATCAACTATATTAATATCAGGCCAGGTCTTCTGGAAGCGTTTGAAGATTCACACTTCAGGCCCACCGGTTGGTGTCAGGGCGACAGAAAATACGGCCGACAACATTACCTCGAACACGTGATGACGGCACGCGATCCAGATGAGCTCCTTGTCCAGAGCCTTCTCAATTAGGGTGCACGCGCCCATATTCAGCCCAGTATTGGTTGCCGTCGTGTCGAAGACTAGTCCCTGGATCATGGGTTTGAGGTTCCATTCCTCCAGCGTTTGGACACATGCATTGCACTGCTCCTCTCCCGTGCCGCGGCCGATCTTAGGGACAGCAAGAAGTTGCTCTGTTTCACCACCATTCACCAAGATGGCGACGCGATCCACAAGCTTTTTATTGCCGGCGATATCTGGAAGCAGTTTACCGTCCCAGTGGAGAAGCAGTGGGCTGTCCGGCGAGAAAACAGCCTGTTGAGCAGTTGCTACCGCCTCACGAGTGGTGACCCGCGCTCGCTGAATGGTGTTCCGGATAGCGCCACAGACTCGAGGCCATGACCGAGCGCTTGCGTGACGGCTCCTATGACGAACATGGCAGCGCAGTCAGGGAGTTTCACTCGGTCGAGCGCGGCGGCTACTTCCTTGGTCACAATGGTCTGCTTCGATTTCTTATTCCTTGGCTGATCTTGACTGGATGTTGACGGAGCTTGGAAATCATCTTCGGACTCCGTCGATGTGGAGGAGCTACAGATGTCAGCAATGGCGGAACTAGACGAAACAGCCGTATTCGCCTGTTGGGCACTCAACATGCTTTTTTGGTTTCGAGCACTGGCCTGATCACACCTGAGGCGCTTGCGAGTCTCCTTGTTCGTCAAGGTCTTGTCGATCCCGGACATACTCGCGCTCGAGAGATCCTGCTGTTGCATCCGCAGGAAGTGTTTGTCTTCTTCGTCCGTCATAATACTGAGGGCGTCTTTTCGTGAGATGTCAAATAGTTTGGTGAGATTCTCCTTGAATTTCCTTTCCTTGATTCGGCACCCGTCTTTCGGTTTCAATCGGTTTTTCTTCAACCCACAATATTCTTCATAGAGCTTCCGAAGCTTGCGCACGCCGGAGTCCACCCACTGGGTCGGAATTCGTGCCTTGTCCCAGATTGTCAGCGCTCTGTCTATGGTGGCCTTAGCACTGTCACCGATTGTGGATCCCTTCTGGTGGTGAAACATGAAGTTCCTGAGAATAGCCCCGTTTGTTGGCAGGCCAGATCCCAAGATGTCCGGGTCCGGCTTACCCAGGAGCCAAACTTTCGGACTGCTCCTTGTCGTTGTCATGGTCTTGGCCTGTGGAATGGAAGATAAAATGGAAATTATAGTTAAAGAACCTATACAGATGTTTTATGTAGAATATAAAACAAACAATATTACAATTTTAATAAACTTTTATAAATTTTAAATTTTTTTTTTAATTTTTAACAATTTTAGTAAACAATTCATTGTTTCAAATTGCTTATCAAGGTCAGTGCAGTAAATGAATGACAGAAAAACTAAGCATAGTGTCAGCCACTCACTGGTGAAAAGTTTAACTTGCCTTATTGGTGTGATTCATTGCGCGGCGTAACCCAGATGGCAGGAACACAACAAAAACACGTCTACACCTGCCGAGACTTGGCGACAACTGAGCTAGTGGGAAGAGTGTATTGCTATCATATAGTGATTCTTTGGATATAGGTTTACAGTCTACAGTGGCGTTGCTCGGCAAATATTTATTGTAGAACATAATGGTGACCCAAAATTACTGAAATTACGGAATTTAGATATTTTTACCTTGAGGTCGCGACCTCTAAATATTGGCCGATCTTCCTGATTTTTTGCATGAAGGCTTCTTTTGTGATATGGAACAGGAATAGCCTTGTGGAGAATAGCAATTCAAACTTTTATTTTTTCAGTTAATTTTTGGGCCACCCTACAGCTAACATCATAAAAATTATTCAAACTTTCAGCATGAGCCATGTCATGGCCATTCCATGAGAAAAATTAAAATATAGAGTCATTTCGACTCTTCCGAGCATCTAGCCCTTCTTCTGCCACTGAGGCAGACAAAATTCCAAAAAGTGGAGTCACTGGGACTCTTTGGGGCGTCTAGCCTTTCTTCCGCTACTGAAGCAGGCAAAAATAATGGTTCAAAGAAACAAAAATTAGTCCACGTGACCAAGTAAACCTGGGGTGTCATTAGGATTCGTTAGGGCAGCCAGGCCTTTTTCTGCGACTTCGGCAGGCAAAGCAACAAAGGATGGGGAGTCACTGGGACTCCTTGTGGCAGGGGTGGCCAGACTTCACTGAGATGGGATCTACTTTTTCCAAAGTTCTCCCTATACGATCCACCAGCCCAGTATATATATATATATATATATATATGCGCCTCGGTGGTGTAGTGGTTAGCGTCACTGACTACGAATCCATGGGCCCAGGGTTCGAGACCTGACGGCAGCCGGCGCGCACCAAAACCCAGCTGTTCATCCTTCCACACAATAAAGAAAGTGGTTGGTAGATAAATGGGTACCCTAGGTGGCCTAGTGGGTAAGACGCTGGGCTGCTGACGGGGCGTGGTTCGGATTCCACGTTAAACTGTAGGTCTAAGGTAGAGTGAAAAGCTTGACCTTCGTCAGAATGAACATATTCGGGCGGAAGCTAACCAAAGGTTATATATATATATATATATATATATATATACACAGATGGAGAGAGAATAACCAAGAATAAAATGAAGTGAATATAAAAATATATTGCCAAATGCACGCTCGCACACACACACACACACACACACACACACACACACACATTTATATATATTTTTCAATAAATTTTAACCCCAAACTTATTAGAAATTAGGTATACTGGAATAGGAAGAGCTTACTTTACTGATGTGATGATTTGCACTGCATGGCATCAGCAAGCCGTGTGTAGTCCGGATTGAAGCTGCTGATTGCTAGCCTCAAACAAGCATCCAGGTGATCATCTGTCAGAGTGGCTCGGTATTTTGATTTGATGATATTCATGTGTGAGAACGTTGACTCACAAAGGTAGGTTGATCCAAAAAATGCTGTCAAATACGTGGCACTTTTTCTGACATTCGGATACTTTTCTTCAAGAAGTAGGTGCCAAAAGTTTCTTTCTGAAAACCTGGATTTGATTTGCATGTCGTTTCGCACAGTCAAAATTTCATTCTCGATTGCAGATATGTCCATATTAAACAATAAGGCCATTTTTTATCTAATATCATCAATGTCAAAGTTTGCACCAAATGGGAAGCACATGTATGTTGCTACAGGTTCTAGTGTTGCTAAGTCTTGGAACCGTCTGTTGAAATCTGTAATAACATTCTGCAACTGTTCAACGTATCGAACACTGTCAAACTGGTCGCATTCTTTCCCCTGACTTTCCCGCTCTGACATCATGTTTTTGAAGTTCCGCAGTTGGTGTCGCTGCAGCTGTGAGTATACCAGTTCTAGTTTTTATTTAAAAGCATTCACTGAGGTAATCATTTCAACAATAGTTTTGTTTTTACCTTGCAACTCTAAGTTTAGCTGATTTATAAAAGCAGTGGTGTCAGTCAAAAAAGCTAATTCTAACAGCCACACTTCGTCTTCCAACTCTTTATAATATGTTTCTTTTAACTTCAGAAAGTCTTTAATTTCAGGTAAGAGATTCCTAAACCTCTGCAGGAATTTACCTCTACTTAGCCACCTGACATCAGTGTGCAGCAAAAGGTCAGTGTGTTCTGTTTTATTTTCTTCTAGCTGAGACCGGAAGAGACGCCTTTGTAGACTTCTCGCCCGAATAGAACACACAATCTTATGGGAAATATCCATAATTTCTTTAATATTCAACATTTTACCACACAATGCTTGTTGGTGAATTATGCAGTGATAATTAAAGAAGTTTGGAAACCTTTTGTCATTTTTGCACAGGGCGATGAACCCATTGGGGCGGCCAGTCATAGCAGGTGATCCGTCAGTTGTTATGCTCACAAGCTTGTGAAGTTGGAATTGTGTGTCGTTAACAAACTCACTGAATGCATGAAAAATGTCCTCATCTCGAGTTTTCCCTCTTAAAGGTAGGATTTTAAACAGTTCTTCTTTGGCAGTCATATCTTTAAACACGATTCTAATAAAAATGCATAACTCTGATGTGTGATCACATCTGTCGAGTCATCAAACTGAAGTGAAAGGAACACGCAGTCATGTATGTCTAGGCTGACCATACGTACCGTTTTCAACGGGACAGTACCGTTTGTTTTATATTTCCTGGGCGTCCCGTCGTTTTAATAAAAATGTCAATTTTGTCCCGGTTTATGTACTTACTTTGTCATGAATACAGAATATTACATAACCCCCGTCCCTTTTTTGCCATCCCAATGTCCCGTTTTTGTCTCAAGGAAATATGGTCAGCCTATGTATGTCTTTCTTCAGTTGTTCCACCAAATTCTCATCCATTACTTCATAAGGCCTCATCAGTGTGTTTCTGGATAGATGAAGCTGGTTAATAGCAGACAATATTTCCGGTTTATTACTGAAACTCTGAAACAACGACTCTGCTGCCTCTGTAAATGCTTCTTTGAATATTTCTCCATCCTGAAAAGGTTTCTTGTGTTTCACAAGTACACGGCTCACCCGAAATGACGCAATCGTTGCTGCTTTAGATTTTGTGCTAGGCCCTGTAAAGATAGACTGCTGAGCACTAAGTTGATACGTAAGTTCATTGGCTTTTCTCTTACGTAGTTCACTTTCAGCTGGGAAATCACTGTCATACCGCTTGTGAATAGCTTTAAAATGCCTCTCTAAATTCCTCTTTTTGACGAAAGCGACACATGCATGGCAAATTAAACACACACATTGGGAATTTTTCATCGTAAAAAAATATGCCGTCTCCCACTCATTATGAAAGTTGAAGTTTTTTGTTTCTTGGCACTTGGTCCAGCACTCATTTTAACGGTGTTAATGCAATTGGACTGGAGACTGACCCGATCAAGTAAAGATAAGCACCCCAAGCCTTCTTTAATTAGCCTTATAAGGCTAACTAACGAAAATATCACGACCTAACCTAACCAATCGTCAAGGGCGTACAGTTGACTTAACGATTGGTTAGGTTAGGTCGTGATATTTTCGTTAGTTAGCCTTATAAGGCTAATTAAAGAAGGCTGGGGGTGCTTATCTTTACTTGATCCGACTGACCTTCACCACCGATTACTCCAAATGACTGATCCGTCACTTTAGTGACACATGCTCATAACAGCTCAGCTTACCGCGGTATAAAATTTTGGCAGAAATTAAAGTTAGCGGTATCATTTTCTGTGACATTAATTAAATACCTCTCAGAATTATTAAAGTTAAACTTTGTTATTTTTTGTTAAATGATTGGTAAACACAAAGATAAAACAAATAATGTTGCTACCGATAATGGAGGTGATAACATAAAGAACGCTAATTTTTGGTAGTAGCGGTCTGGTCGTGTGCTCGTTAGTATTGTGAAATGTAAGGTCTCTGTTGCTAGGCTAATTCTGCGATCTACTAAAAATTGCTCTGCGATATACTGGTAGATCGCGATCGACGTTTTGGCCACCCCTGCCTTGTGGTGTCTAGCCCTTCTTCTGCAACTGAAGCAGGCAAAAATGAAGTTTCAAAAGAATTAAAATTAGAGTCATCATCCTGACCAAATAAATGAGACTGTATAGTCGAAGATAACTCAAAACAATTCACTTCCTGCCAAGGAAACTGACCAAAAACAAGGTCATCATAAACATCATAATCAACACTCGAGTCCTCTTCAGGACATGCATGAATATCTACTCCATGTGAAGCAAAAACTGGGTCTTCTTGACGAAAATTAACTGAATTAACGTCCGAACGACTCTTACGATCAATTGAATTGGAAGCATTATCTAAATCAGGGCCGTCAGGGCCAGCATGATCGTCCTGACCATGGAAAAAACTGAAGGAGGTGTTGTCAGGGACATCATTTGCGTACGGATCATTAAGACCTGTAGACAAAATGGCAGGCATAGTCTCATTTTCCGACGAAACGGGAGAAGAATTAAATTCATGACATTTTGAATCATCAGAGAGTGATTCAGCATCACTAAGAACGTCACCTTCGGATGAAGCACATCAGAGAGGGAAAGATTTTTATCACTAAATCTATTAACGAAACGAAGTCTTGCTAAGTTAACGAAAAAGTTATGAGAGCGAAGGAAATTACTTCCAATAAGCAGATCGAGATCTGGATAGTATTCCGAGGGAACTAACAAAAAAGATTCGCAAAAAATACAATTACTAAAACGTATAGGGAGTCCAATACTCTCAAGAACGGGAATGGGATTTCCATGGAATCCTGAATGTGCGAAACTGGTGATGGCTCTCCAGACGGAAGATATATATCCACTTGTCAAATATAGACATAGAAACAATATTATAACGAGACTTAGAGTCATAGCGACCGATAACACAATCCTTTGGAAAGTGGTGATCTATTTCCGAAAGGAAATAGAAATGTTCGGGAATGCCGAATTTATAAAGTCCGATGAAGACTTAGAATGAGAAGTGACCCGGTGGGATGACTCTTTAATTCGACCAGAAGGAGTTAGAGAATCATCTTGATCCTCGACTGAAACATTAATCGACGATGCATCGTTGCGTGACGAAGAGGGTGAGCGACTTGGCTCCGAAGTAAAAGGTGTCTCTTTTGGGGTTGAAAAACCTATCTGGTCAAAGTTACTGTCTCCAACATGTTTTACGTCACTGGAGGGATCGACGGGTTCCTGCATGCTACGAAAATATGACGTCCGTTCATTAAAATTAGGAGGTGAAAAATATATAGAAAAACTATATATTTTGCCCTTGGTTTGGTGAATGAGGGTATCACGGACCGAAGTAGTGTCTCCGAATTCGGGATCTAACGTTTTAAACGCAAATGAAATTTTCTCATACTCGGAAGCCACAGAAAAATCGTACGAGTGTTCGACTCGCTCAAACCCAATAAGACATGGATGGCTCGATCAAGTTGTCATGAACGCGTCCTCTGAAATACGGAACACTGATGTCCAGTAAATTGGCTGGTAGGAGTTAAGATAAACTATGACGTACCCATCTCTTACAGGAGGGAGTGACCTAGACATAGTCAGTTATGTCATGTAATGAATGTGCTCTGAGTGAGTGTGTAACACGTTACCTATATATATTTATATTGTATACAATACAATGTGTCAGTGTGTGTAAAGGAGTTAACTACTGTGAATCCTCAAAACTAAAAATTTAGATAATCTAATTCATCGAATGTAAACAGAATTAGTAAATAATTAAAATTAAATGAATGATTAACGACTAAAACAAAACTGAAGAACTCAGATTCTAGATATGCGTAATTCTTTTCTACATAAATTAAAAAAAAGGTCAAAAAAATTCTACGGGTAACTGAACATAAATGGGAAAATGTGAGTTTAAAAAATGTGAAGATCAAATTCCCAGTTTCTATAATTAAAGAATGGATTTCAAGTGAAATCACTGGAAAATTTGGATCAAGTAAAGATAAGCACCCCCAGCCTTCTTTAATTAGCCTTATAAGGCTAACTAACGAAAATATCACGACCTAACCTAACCAGTCGTTAAGTCAACTGTACGCCCTTGACGATTGGTTAGGTTAGGTCAAAGATATTTTCGTTAGTTAGCCTTATAAGGCTAATTAAAGAAGGCTGGGGGTGCTTATCTTTACTTGATCCGAAAATTTTTAGAAGTGGGGTCGACAAAATAGACTTAGGGCCTATTCGAGTCAGTGGTAGACCGTAAAAAAAAAAAATTGGTGTGGAACGCTTTAGTTTGCAGTCCTCAGTCCTTAATTAATTACTTAGACAACCTACCCAAATACTAACCATCTATCTAATACCAGAAAAAAATATGTAATATAAATATATAAATTTGAGATAATTAATTAGAATTTTAAAAAATGGACCTTTCAGTGGTACTGTTTAGAGGAAGAGAAATTATTAAATAAAAATAGAATAATTAAGTGTTTAAATTAAGAATATTCAAGATAAAAATAATTTACAAATAATTTGAAGTATTTGTAGTAATCCCAATAATTTACGATACAGTGAAAGTAATTAATTTGCAATTAATTACCTAATTGGAATTCATTAGTCAAAATTAATAAGGAAAAATTGTGGTAATTAGAAAATAATCACGTAATTATAAATATTTAAATAATTTACTTAAATACAAATAATTAGTAAATTAAGTAACTTCTGAATTAATCAACGTAAGGTTCTTAGCTAGATGACAGAAAGAACAAGAAGAATTGGAATTGGATAGATTTTCAAATTTTTGTCTGATGAAGGAATTTTTGGCGAGTCGAAGAGCAGATTTTGCACGATTCCGGGCAGAAATATAAGCTGTGTGAGAGTCATATGGCGACGGTACATTCTGAAAGCCTCATTTCTGTTGCGGATAGCAGTAGAACAAGTAAAGTTAAACCAAGGTTTTTTTTGCATTAGTAGTAGGAATAGAATATGGAAGGTACGCCTCGATGCCCGAGAGAATCACCTCTGTGATGCGCTCAGTACACTCGAAAGGGGGCTTGGCCACGGGAGCAGTAATCATTCCATGGGAAATAACAGGAGTACTGCCTGAGGGCTTCCCAATGGCCCACGCCGAATTGGAACCATAAGATAAGAAATAGATATAAAATTGTGGTCGGGGGTAAGAACGAGAGGTAAGAAATCAATCCATAATGTTGGGCCTATCTTCAAGGCGATCGGGTATACGAATAGGGTGCTGTACAATTTGCTCTAGGTCATTTAGGATAGAAAAGTTGTGAGCTCGTTCACCAGGGATGTCAGTGAAATGGGAGGAAAGCCAAAGGTGGTGGTGAACATTAAAATATCCTAAAATGGAGATTTCAGCAAAGGGAGAGCGGGAAAGAATGTATTCTAGTTTGGAAGTGAGGTAGTCGACGAATTTTGGATAGTCAGTAGAATTAGGAGAAAGGTAAACAGCGCAGATACATTTAGTTTGAGGATGGTATGTAAGCCGTAGGCAGAGGGTATAGAATTCGGAAGATTTGAGTTCGGGAATACAGAATAATTTAGGTCATTGCGTACATATACGCAACATCCACCTTTGGAGTGAAATTGAGTATAGAGAAAGTAAGTGGGTACAGAAAAGAGGTTGCTGTCAGTCGTCCCAGACACCTGAGTTTCAGTGAGGAAAAGAAGATGAGGTTTAGAGGAGGGGTGGTGTTGAACAGATTGAAAATTTGAGAAAAGACCACGAATGTTGCAGAAGTTTAAGAAAAGTGAATCAGGCAGAGGTCCAGAACACCTCGAATGGGCGGTAGCAGATCCAACCCTCCTTCCCGGGTCTGCGTTCCCGGTATCGGCAGGGGGGGAGCCAGAAGTGGAGACATTTATAGTCCCCTCCCCATGGAACTCCGAGGCTCTTGAAGTTGATGCCATTCTTTTTTGTTTTTAATTTGAAAAGATTTTGTGGTGTGTAAGATGCATGTATATGTAGTGAGGAATGGGGAGAGAAATGTGTGTTTCAGAGCATGCTGGACTGCTCACAGGGTAGATGAGACACAGGAAAACATCATCTAAGGAGGACAGTGACAGAAGAAACGGGAGTTCCAGCACTCCCTATCTTCTGCCTAACGTCCCCCTGGAGTACTTCCCTGGTTGATTGGTGTCTACAATCTCCTCCTCCTAAGGAGACGCCCACTTAAAGGGGCGGACAGCAAGAACAATGCAACTGCTGCAGTGGCCTTGTTCAAAGAGCACAGGATCGTAAGAACAGATCATGGGTGTCCGAGGGCGACCTTGGGCTGAGGCCCACAGATTTGCAAGAACCAAGAACAAGGGTTTGCTCGAGTCTAAATAATCATGGTCAGCAGGAATTTTGGAGTTCAAGAATACCCTTTCTTTGGACGGTCCTCTCCGATATCTGACTATGGCATAACGGTCCGCCGAATACGGTGGGGCACTATAATAACCTGAATTTTTAATTGGTAAAACTTGCATGGAAAATAGCAAGTCGGAGAATAAAACCTTTGTCCCAAGATCTTGACGTTTGAAAAGAATCACATGCGGTAACTGAACTTCTAAAAAAATAAACAGGGAAAACACATCTAAAGAAGGACTTGGCTGAATGAAGTGAAAATTGCTATTATAAAATATGCGTTTCTTTCGAATTGTAAAGTTTACGATGTCACCCATGTATGATATTTGGAAGAGAACGATTTATTGGATGAGGTTAACCGCGTGCAACTAAAATCGGTAAAACGCTTAGAGATGTAAAAATCTTAAATGTATTTCTATTCATTTATTTTCTTTTTAATTAGGTTATTTTAAGGAAAAATACATTCGTTATGACGAACTGAGTAGGCACATGGATTTCTGTGACCATCGTGATATGTGTAATATATGCTTATTATTTCTTGGAACAATAAAATTATAATTATTATTATTATTATCATAATGTTTTTAAAAATATTTGAATACCGGACGGTCTTTCAGGCACTGAAGCCATATATATATATATATATATATGATGAATAAAACCACGAAGGAAAAAGAAACACAAGGGGTGCTCAAGCGCTTTCGTCTAATGACATCCTCAGGAACACTGGAGTGAAAGGACAGATCAAGGCAATATATAGGTTACAAAAATAAACATACATACATACATATTCACATATATACATATATATATATATATATATATATACATATATACATATATATAGTAAGCATAGAAAAAAATTGTGGGAGGAGCCAACATTTATATGGTCACAGAAAAATAAAGAAATAAAAATAAATATAAATATAAATTGAGAAAAAATTAATTACAAAATAGTGCCTTAGTGATATATATGCACAGCCTAAATAATCATAAAGAAATAAACAGGCAAATAAAAAAAAACCATAAATATACATACATACATATATATATATATATATATATACATATATATATATATATATATATTATAAAGACACTTTTAGCACTTTGGCCGACCTTCAATATAAATTCAAATGGCTTTTTATGGAACAGGTCACAAAAGAATAAAGAAAAATAAAATAATATAAATATTGTAAGTGGAGTCTACCAATTCAAGCTCAAGAGGGAAGTTTTACAATCGATTTAATAGCTGCTGCCAAATTGATATATATGTCACTAAAAAATAAAGAAATAAACCAAAAAAAAAAAAAAAAAAAAAATATTATTAAAAAAAATAAAAAATAATAATAATAATTGAAAGATAAATTTTAAGAGAGGCACACCAATTTATAAGGGAAAAATTACCACATATGCATATTATAGTCACAAACGAATAAAAAGTACAAGTAAATATAAATTGGAAAACAAAATGATGCCTAGATGATATATAAAGAACAATAAAATATATATACAACATATATACGGTATATATACGAAATATAAACGCAATATATCAGAATTATAATATATTATATATATGCATAAGGGAAAAAAAATTACCAAATTTGTTTTTATAATTATTGTCTGAGAAAACGGTAGGTCGCAAAAGAATAAAGAATAAAAATAAATATAAATTGAAAAAATTACAAATAATACACGTACACATGTATACCCACATAACCAAATATATATATACTAACACATATATACAAACACACACACACACACACACACACACACACATATATATATATATATATATACAAGCTTGACCTTCACGAAATGAGAAATCATCCCGCAGAACCTTTGTGAGGTTGTAAGGTAAGGTAAGGTACATACACATATACATATATATATATATATATATATATATATATATTTTAACTGCATACATACATACATACATACATATACACACATACATACATACATATACACACATATACATACAAACACATTTAACTGCAATGACCACACACATACTCACATACACATACATACATACACATACACGCATACAGCAAAAAATTGAAAAATAAAATTGTAAGGGAAACAACAGACAAAAAAATTTTTTACCAAAGATTTAACAACCTGCCCTTTTTGTTTAAATCCATTCTGAAGGATTCAGAGCAACGGGATCAAGTTGAAACAGACCTTTACTCATGTTAAGGTTATTTGTAAGTTGAATTATAGCCGACTCAAGAATATTTCTATTAACAATGTTGCTAGAGTGAAACAAAACTGAAACATTATTCCAATCAATACAATGGGATAACTCTGACAATGGACAAAAGGGCACTGGACAACTGTCCCGTTCTAACGGAATATTGATGCTGTTTTACACGCGTTTGCAAATCCTTTCCCGTCTGACCTATGTAAAAGGAATCACATTGCTTACACCCAATTTTATAGATAATGCCTAAATTATTGGTAGGGCTATTTTTTACTATGATGTTTTTCACATATTGTTATATGAAAAAACTACACTGATATCCAAAAGTTTAGTACATTAGCAATGCCTAAGAAGCCCGGGAAAAATGGAAGTACTAAAATATTCTTTGACAAGGTGCGAGTGTTATTATTCACACGATAGAAGGTTCGTTTAGCCTTATTAAGACAAGATTCCATGAACGCAGATGGGTAACACAACTCACTTCCAATACCGTTGATATTTTCCAATTCGGCATCGATGTATTCCGGACTGGCGATCCTAAGAGCGCGGAGAAACATTGAGGAAAATATGGCCTTTTTAATAGGGGTGTCATGTCCAGAGTAAAAGTGTACGTAGGACAAATTGTTTGTTTTTTCCGATGGATACTAAACTTAAACCCGGGCTATCCCTATGAACACGCACATCCAAAAACGGGATTGAGTTGTCTTGTTCCACTTCTAAAGTAAATTTAATGGAGGGGACTTGGTCATTTAACTGAAGGAGGAAGTCATCCAGTCACGATTCATGGGCCAGATACACAAAATATCGTCGACGTACCGCAACCAAGGGATGCCAACCCCCAGGATTCTCGGAATGTAAGTAATTTCAAAAAACTCCATATAAATATTGGAGAGAAGGGGCGACAAAGGGTTGCCCATGGCCATCCCAAAAACTTGTTGATAATGCTCGCCATTGAAAGTGAATTTACAATCCTTGATACAAAGCTTAATAGCTCCAAAACAGTGTGTGCAGGTAATGGTAAATCATAATTATGTAATTTTCTGGCGAGAAAGTCAAGCATATCATCAATCGCACTTTTGTGAACAATGAACAAACGTCGAAACTGATCAATCTATCGTTGGTATTAATGCGAACATTATTCAATTTTTCAGTGAGATCCATGGAATTTTTACGTGTGAATCAGAGACAGTTCCAAGAATGGGGGACAAAACATTAACAAGCCATTTGGAGAGTTTATAGGTAATAGAGCCCACCGAGCTAATAATAGGGCGCATAGGGTTACCCGGTTTGTGGGTTTTAATAAGACCATAAAGATAGGCAGAGTGAAGTGGACAAAAAAAGGGAATTAAATCCTTATGATCTTTGAGAATGCGTTTCAAGCCACTATTGAATGATTTGATGACATCATCCTGTGGGTTCTTCCTAAGTTTCACGTATGTGGCGGGGTCCTGAAGCAGCTCATTCATCTTTCCAATGTAATCCACTTTGTCCATAATGACTAAGGTGTTAGCCTTGTCTGCTTTAGTAATATGGAGCTCACTATCTTTTTTTAATTGTGAAAGGCTATTGCGGAAACGTTTAGGAAAGTTATCTTCGTAAGAAATATTCGCAGCACCATAGACCAGGCCTTTAACTATGTTAACTAAAAACTGAGGAAGGTTACACTGTTTTTCAAAACGAGCAAGACTATGACAAATTTGTAAAGCAGTAGGTTTTTTAACAATATAAAAGGACATACCAAATCCAAGGGCACTTTTTGCATCGTCACTAATGTTTTTCGAAGAAAGGTTCAAAACACACTTTGAGCTTGCTTTTTTACTCCACTGACTATTTCGAATGAGACTTTTAATTTTGCGATCCCGTTAGAACGGGACAGTTGTCCAGTGCCCTTTTTGTCCATTTGTCAGAGTTATCCCATTGTATTGATTGGAATAATGTTTCAGTTTTGTTTCACTCTAGCAACATTGTTATAATATTCTTGAGTCGGCTATAATTCAACTTACAAATAACCTTAACATGAGTAAAGGTCTGTTTCAACTTGATCCCGTTGCTCTGAATTCCTTCAGAATGGATTTAAACAAAAAGGGCAGGTTGTTAAATCTTTGGTAAAAAATTTGTTTTTGTCTGTTGTTTCCCTTACAATTTTATTTTTCAATTTTTTGCTGTATGCGTGTATGTGTATGTATGTATGTGTATGTGAGTATGTGTGTGGTCATTGCAGTTAAATGTGTTTGTATGTATATGTGTGTATGTATGTATGTATGTGTGTATATGTATGTATGTATGTATGTATGCAGTTAAATATATATATATATATATATATATATATATATATATATATATATATATGTATATGTGTATGTACCTTACCTTACCTTACAACCTCACAAAGGTTCTGCGGGATGATTTCTCATTTCGTGAAGGTCAAGCTTGTATATATATATATATATATATGTGTGTGTGGTGTGTGTTGTGTGTGTATATATGTGTGTATATGTATATATATATTTGGTTATGTGGGTATACATGTGTACGTGTATTATTTGTAATTTTTTCAATTTATATTTATTTTTATTTCTTTATTCTTTTGCGACCTACCGTTTTCTCAGACAATAATTATAAAAACAAATTTGGTAATTTTTTTTCCCTTATGCATATATATATATATATATATATTCTGTATATATTGCGTTTATATTTCGTATATATCCGTATATATGTTGTATATATATTTTATTGTTCTTTATATATCATCTAGGCATCATTTTGTTTTCCAATTTATATTTACTTGTACTTTTTTATTCGTTTGTGACTATAATATGCATATGTGGTAATTTTTCCCTTATAAATTGGTGTGCCTCTCTTAAAATTTATCTTTCAATTTATTATTATTATTTTTATTTTTTTTAATAATTAATTTTTTTTTTTTTTTTTTTTTTGGTTTATTTCTTTATTTTTTAGTGACATATATATCAATTTGGCAGCATCTATTAAATCGATTGTAAAACTTCCCTCTTGAGCTTGAATTGGTAGACTCCACTTACAATATTTATATTTATTTTTTTTCTTTATTCTTTTGTGACCTGTTCCATAAAAAAGCCATTTGAATTTATATTGAAGGTCGGCCAAAGTGCTAAGTGTCTTTATATATATATATATATATATATATATATATGTATATATATATATATATATATATGTATGATGGTATATTTATGGGTTTTTTTTATTTGCCTGTTTATTTCTTTATGATTATTTAGGCTGTGACATATATATCACTAAGGCACTATTTTGTAATTAATTTTTTCTCAATTTATATTTATATTTATTTTTATTTCTTTATTTTTCTAGTGACCATATAAATGTTGGTTCCTCCACAATTTTTTTCTATGCTTACTATATATATGTATATTATGTATATATATATATATATATATATATATGTATATATATGTGAATATGTATGTATGTATGTTTATTTTTGTAACCTATATATTGCCTTGATCTGTCCTTTCACTCCAGTGTTCCTGAGGATGTCATATAGACGAAAGCGCTTGAGCACCCTTTGTGTTTCTTTTTTCCTTCGTGGTTTTATCATCATAAATACTTTTCACGTGTCACTTTCGTGAAAAATTTTTCATATATATATATGTATACAGTATTGTGCAAAAGTCAGAGACCACTGTCGATCTGATAACTATTAGATAATCTGTCGTATGAAAATTGGTTTTGATACTAAAATACATATTAACTAGAACCTCTGGTTCATATTAACGTATAACTAAGTTATTACGTACGTGTATAAAGTTGTATAAGCTGGATGACCCTCTAGTCTGCGTAAATTGGATTTGAGGGTTGATTCATTATATTACTTATAACGCATGTGTTTAAAGATCTAGCGAACTATTATTGATGAATCTGCAGTAAATGCTCCTAAGCTATTGTTATATCAATATTTACAATTAAAAGTATTGACATATTCACTTAAATTCTGAAAAACAAATTTATCCAAAACGTTTCTCATTATAATTCTCATTCATGCTGTTTTTTTCTTTCACAGGTTTAAGAAATGACAAAAAGTACAATTTCTGATGAGATTAGATATAAAATAATACATTTGCATGGTGAGGGAGTGAGTCAAAGAAAAATAAGTGAATCTACAGGCGTTTCCAAAACTGGTGTACAAAAAATCTTGGCTTGTCACAGATCAAATGGGACCCCAGCTGATCGTCCTAGATCAGGGAGGCCCTCTTAGCTTTCTCCATCTGATCTACAATATCTAAAGATTACTTCCCTTCGAGACAGACACAAATCCAGCACTTCACTTGCAGCGGATCTCGAAAAAACAACAGGTGTCTCAGTTGATCTTTCTACTGTACGAAGGAATCTTAATTCAGTAGGTCTCAGATGTCCAATACTTGTGTTCCAAAGCACATTTTCTTCTCTTCTCTTTATTTACATTCCTTAAAAGTGGCTTTTTTGCTGCAACACGTCTTGTAAGACCTACTGAGTTAAGTTTCCTTCATAGAGTAAAGGCATCAACTGAGACACCCATTGTTTTTTCGAGATCTGCTGCAAGTGAAGTGCTGGATTTGCGTCTGTCTCTAGGGCGATCAGCTGGGGTTCCATTTGACCTGTGACGAGCCAAGTTTTTTGTACACCATTTTTAAAAACGCCTGTAGATTCACTTATTTTTCTTTGACTCACTCCCTCACCATGCAAATGTATTATTTTATATCTAATCTCATCAGAAATTGTACTTTTTGTCATTTCTTAAGCCTGTGAAAGAAAAAACCCAGCATGACTTAGGATTATAATGAGAAACGTTTTGGATAAATTTGTTTTGCAGAATTTAAGTGAATATGTCAATACTTTTAATTGTAAATATTGATATAACAATAGCTTAGGAGCATTTACTGCAGATCCATCAGTAACAGTTCGCTAGATCTTTAAACACATGCGTTATATAATATAATGAATCAACCCTAAGTCCAATTTATACAGACTAAAGGGTCATCCAGCTTATACAAACTTTACACTTAAGTAATAAACTTAGTTATACGTTAATATGAACCAGAGGTTCTAGTTAATGTGTATTTTAGTATCAAAACCAATTTTCATACAACAGATTATCTAATATTATCAGATCGACATTGGTCTCTGACTTTTGCACAGTACTGTGTATATATATTATATTATAATATATATATATATAATATATATATATATATTAGGGTGTCCCAAACTTATAGGGGGCCAAATGTTTTTTTCGGGATACAAATCCGCTCGTGTTGCGCTCTTTTGATGTTTCCCCATTAGAAGTCTTCTGTAAAATTTCAGAGAGATCGAAGGAAATTTAAAGGTCCCGAACTTTGAAACACTTTTTTCTCCTCTTAACTGAAAGGCAAATTAACTGAAATATTTCTCTCAAAAGTTCCATCACAAAGATGATTATACAAAATAAACATGTATTTTAATCTAACACACAAACAACAATTTCAAAGCATCACATTTATGCATTTTAACTAAACACTGTTTCATGAGATCCGTTTTTGTTCCCTTCCGGCTCACATTCCGCCGGTGTGAGTAGGACAGTTCGAAGGAGGAACTGGAGTCTTCTTCATCATGGCACAGAGGTTTGCTTGTATTTCTCAATGAGGGTGATGCCCTCGCTCTGCTGCATCATTGACCACCATCAGTTCTGTAGCTCGGCTCTTTGCCAGATGGTAGTTTTCGTCAGTAGGCCATGTTTCAGGGTCTTTGGTGAGGAACGTGGGCTCAACTTGGAGAAACGGGAAGAGTGTGGTAGATCGACTCATCACCCACGGACTTAAACGGCCATCCACTTGCAGTCCCTTGCCTTGGACCCGTTTGAGTCCTTTCCCAGGGTGCTTTTTTCAGGTTAGCTGTCATGTTACGCTTTTCATTGTTGTCAACTCTGTCATCAACAGTGCAACAGATTAAGTCCTCCGAGATATACCACAGATGATGGAGCACAGCCCGGTAAGCTGTGTTTCCAACGTCCTTGTCAGGGTAACCTACAAGAAGATTGCACAGCCTAACGTCATTTTTGGAGATTTGATGGCGATGGGAGCCTCGTGCCAGTGACGCAACGTATACAAGGCTCACGAAGAGCCATACGGCGAACCCCTTGCAGTTCTTGGGACGAAGTTTGGAGAACTGGGACTGCAGTAATGCTATTTTCAGGCAGTAAATACCTTTGGCCATCCATCTGGCCTGATGGTAAGCCCCTGGAGGCCGAAGCTTGTAATGTCCTACGTCGTCTCCGAGGTACAAGAGGCTCAGTCGAAGAAGTTCTTCATAATCCTCTCGAGGATGATTACCACTTCGTAGAGCATCGCGGAGATAGTCTATTACCTCAAGTCGCATTTGTGAAAGGCAAGCATTGTCATTTATGAAGGCTTTAGCCACCTCGTCCTTGTCAAATGCATCCAACTGACAGTGGTTCATTGATGGCCAGGCCTCCTTGAATCTCCTGAAAAGTGGGATTTGAGGACTTGGTGGTGTTCCTAGGCACACGACGAAGACATCCTTGAGAATCACTTCGTGAACGTGATGACGGCAAGCAAACCATAAAAGAGATCTTCCCAATGCCGCTTCCAAACGCGCACACGCACTTGCACTATCCCTGTGTTTGATGCCGTCGTGTCAAACACCATGCCTATGATCTTGTCCTCAATTCCGACTAGGGTGAGCGCTTGATGGACTGCGCTTGCCATTTGCTGTCCTGTGCCGTCTATTATTTTCGGTGCTCCTAATAGCTCTTCCACACCATCCCCAGTCACCACAACAGCAATCCGATCGACTGACTTACCCTCCTGTTCGATGTCAGTGAGTATCTTTGTGTCCCAGTGGATCTGTAGTCGAGGTGGAAGCTGCTCGAGGTGGCCATAACATTGGTCCCTATCATTGTACGGGCTTTTGTCGGAGCAGTGAACCGTGCTCTTGATGGAACACTGTCAGGACCGAGAGCTAGGGGATTTTGCGTCGCAGCAAACGCTGATGTTGCCTGTCGAACAGAAAGGCCCTCGCGACCCCAAGTTGCTGCCAGGTCAAGATCACTCAGACTTTCTTTTAGTCTGTCATGTTTGGGAGCTTTCGAAGGTTTAAGTCCACAAGTGACAGCTTCGTTTCCACTGTCAGCTGACGATGTGCTAGAACTCTTCTGTGACTCCTACAACTAGAACTTCCTCCGTTTGACGCCGGTGTGCCTGCTCAAGAGCTCTTTCCCTTTCCTTCTTTTCATTGTGGCTGCATTATTTTTCTATCTTCACCTCCCATGTAACTCGTATGTGATCTGCCCTTTGGGAAATGAGGAATTCCTTGTCTTCAAGAGGGATATCTCCCCGATCCAGAATGTCTGAGCGGGCGACATAAAAAATATCCTCCATATCAGCTAAGAATACATCCCGCTGCATATTGTAAGTCATTCCAGTCTTGTTCTTGTTTTTATGCAAATTTCAATACCTCTGAACCAAAGCTTTCAGTTTAGTCGAGGCATGAACGGAGGTTGTTGCCAGATTCGAGTTGGCTCTAGCCCAGATTTCTAATACAGCCGATATTACAGCCTTGACACTTTGGAATCTGTCTTTTGGTCGCGGTGATGGTAGAAGAAAAGGAGCAACACGTCCATATTAATTGGTAATCGAGATTTAGCCAGCTCTGCTATCGGAGACCTCTCAAGAAGCCACAACTTGATGTTTGATCTTGTCAATGCCATAATGATCAATTCTGAAAACCAAAAAAAAGTCATCAAACGTCGGGACCTCTAAATATCATCTGATCGAGTTGAAAATCACACAGCCAATGCTTTAGCCCAAACCACATCCGGGCATGACACGAGTGGTCAGGTCGTCTTAAGAAAAAAAATTGGGACACCCTAATATATATATAAAAATCGGATCTTTTCCGTTTGACTGCCGCCATTGAAACATAAGAGGTGAGTGCCCCAGGCTTCTTTACTTAGCCTTATAAGGCTAACTAACGAAAATATCACGACCTAACCTAACCAATCGTTAGGTCAACTGTACGACCTTGACGATTGGTTAGGTTAGGTCGTGATATTTTTGTTAGTTAGCCTTATAAAGCTAACTAAAAAGGCTGAAGTTTAATTATGTTTCAATGGCGGCAGTCAAACGGAAAAGATCCTAAAAATCAATTGGGAAAATCAGGAGTGATTTAAGACTTCAATCTGTATTTGGTATTTCTGCATCTACAGTAGTTTAAATTATATCTGATATACGGAGCCGGATATAAACAGACGGTAAATGCACGTTAAGAGGGGCTGAACTCCTTATTAACGTTAAGAAAATCATTAGGAATAAAGTGATGTTCGCTTCGAAAATCGAAGAAGGAAAGTCCCTTCGTTGGGGATCAAATTATTTATCAAAAAAGGTGTATGTAGAGGGAATCCCTACAGTTGTTACGTAAATTTGATACTTTTGATGCGACTCCGAGTGCAAGTACTTTACACACTGTATTTGCGAAGAATTGATAAAAATTATGTATTTAATGAAGTGAAATAAAATGATGCTCATTTCACATTCTGAAGAAGTCTCTCTATGAGAAATCCTCACCACTTATTTCAAAAATAATTGTCAGGTCTCCCTTAGAGAATTTTGTTATTTTTTATGACTTATTTGAGTCTGCTTTTTCCTTTCGATCCAACAAACTTCCTCAACACTTTTCAGTCTGTCTGTATTCTTGCCCTCTGTGCGTGTACGTAGAGAAATGGGCATAAGCGAGGTCGAGTGTGTGATAATTCACAGATGTAGTGGGGAATTTATTTTTGTGGGGGGTAACACTACGTATCTCGCACAATAAAAATTTTCTATAAAAAAATTTACAAATATTTTAATGTCGGAAAAGAAGATTTGTTGGTCCTGATTAGGTTAGGTTACGCTAGGTTAGGTGTTGTTAGGCTAGATTAACAAGTACCTTCACTATTTTATGACTTAACAGAAAGCACTGTTCGATGTTACAGTTGCGTCCCAAACACTTCACACCCTTCTCTGTTTGATGGCATTAAGGTTAGGTTAGGTTAAATTAAGTTTGGTTAATGAGTTTTTTAAATACAGGGTGTTCAGAAAGTCGCACTACACTTGGAAATACATTTAACACTTACAACTGTCGTGCAACTTTTTGAACTCCCTGTATATGGACTTAAAAAAGTCATTATCTCGCTTTTGCGAAGATGCGCACATGTGTGTGTGTGTGTGTGTGTGTGTGTGTGTGTGCATTAATTCGCTTTGAAATTGGAATATATTGGCAAATAAAAAAGAATTACATTCCTTATGAATTTATAATTTTTCAATCAGTATAATTTTCTTCATCAAGAATCAATAAAGTCTGAAATAATAACAAAATAATAATAATAATAATGACAATAATGACAATAATAATGACAATAACAATAATAATAACAACAATAATAATAACAATAATAATAACAATAACAATAATAATAATGTATCGGTATTTTCGAGTAGTCTGGAATAAAATATTTTTGATCATTCTGAAACAAATCTAAATTAAATTTAATTTTGTAGTAAAAGAACAAAATGGTAAAATTAATTTACTGAAATTAGTGCCGTACAACGTATTCCAAGAAAATATACATTCGCAAGTTCAATAAAACATTTATACGTTGAACGATCATTGAGGTGTCATACTTAAAATTTCAGTTTTAAATGCGTTTTGAGAAGCAATAAAAATAATGCGTAGAATGCATTACACACTGTATGTAACACATTAATTTTGTTCATATGCAAATGATTTGATAATGGCGTTTTCAACCGCATGGTTTCTTCAAATTTCCCCCTCTCCCCCTATACACTGTATATATATATATATATATATTATTATATATATATATATATAATATATATATATATCGTTCTTTCATGGGGTTGTTTAACCTCTTGCGTAAGAGGTAAGGTCATTATTATATATATATATATTATATAATATATATATATATATATATATATATATTATATATATACACACACACACA
Source organism: Bathynomus jamesi (assembly GCA_023014485.1). NCBI lineage: Eukaryota > Metazoa > Arthropoda > Malacostraca > Isopoda > Cirolanidae > Bathynomus > Bathynomus jamesi. The sequence goes on from JAJOZX010002077.1 coordinate 171,676, forward strand.
CACACACATATAATATAATATATATATATATATTATATATATATATTTTCTGTGTGTACGATTATAAATAAGAAGTGCACACAGTATATAACTTATGAATTATCAGTATATATTAATAGATTTAATGCACATTACATGCAACTCTCGTTTTAGCTTTGATGATGATAAATGCTATTAAATGACGATAATGTGCAATGAAGCTATTTTCTTTAGCTTCAAATGAGCTTAATTGCACCATTTATTTTCGCTGAGTGAAGCGCACTTTCGCCGAAATAAAGGATAAATTTAAAGTTTATTAATCGGTGTTCATACATCATTTATATAGACGGTCTTTTTAATAAAATACTGTTTTATAGACTAAATTATTCGTAAGGTTATTCGCCGCTTCTGAAAGGATCTTAAACTCACTGAATACGACAGTAAATGTTTGAGCGCCCTCTAATATGAATCACTTAACTTTGTATATATGATGTGTTTGCGTGTCTAGCTTCTAATTTAGAAAAAGACAAAAGATATTTTTTCGCCACAAACACACACACACACACACACAGCCTAAACCTTCACGTGTTATTCGCTGTTTGTGCTATTCCACTCCAGGGATGGCTTACCGATATGGATACAGGTATAGAAATAAACTTTAAACAAGACATAGAAATAGAAATTAGTGTGAATATGAGTAGTCGAACGACGAGAAGCAAAAAATATAAAATATATTATAAATAGAAAAATAATATTAAAGAGAGCCGAAAAAATGGGCTGTTCTTTCTAAATGGTCTTCCACCTTCCATTTTACTTGACAAAAGGTAGTTGATCATGTAATGAGAATGATCAAACAACAAAACCTAGGGTATTACAATGTTATTATTTCATTTTAAATTTATGCATGATAAATATGGGGCAAAATTGAACTTGGAATATCGTATATATATATATATATATATATATATATATATAATATATATATATATATATGATACACACAGACCGTGCATGGAACAAGGAACTCTTCTGGGATAATTAAATCCACTATAGTCCGAATAAGTAATGGTAAATGACAAATACCATAGTTTTTCTTTTTCATGATGCAAGCCCGACGTGGGCAATGGGTATCTCGCAAAGAGGTCCCATAAATATAGCTTCCCTCACCAGCTATCTGCAAAGCAGACAGGATCCAGCTTTGGGACATGGATCTAGGGTTTAAAGCAGCTTAGCCCCACTACATTTAGAACCTCAATATAAGTAAAAGACTCGTTGCATTCACCTCGGATTGAATAAATCAAAGAAAAAGGGGTAACTATTATATTTTTAGCAAAAACCAAAACTTAAACCTCAACTGGCAGAATTGAGCGTCCACTTTTCAAGGCACATAACATGTCCGTTTCATGATGGGAATGAACTCAGAATGGTTCCCTGAGTTTTTTATGATACACACAGACCGTGCATGGAACAAGGAACTCTTCTGGGATAATTAAATCCACTATAGTCCGAATAAGTAATGGTAAATGACAAATACCATAGTTTTTCTTTTTCATGATGCAAGCCCGACGTGGGCAACGGGTATCTCGCAAAGAGGTCCCATAAATATAGCTTCCCTCACCAGCTATCTGCAAAGCAGACAGGATCCAGCTTTGGGACATGGATCTAGAGTTTAAAGCAGCCTAGCCCCACTACATATAGAACCTCAGTATAAGTAAAAGACTCGTTGCATTCACGTCGGATTGAATAAATCAAAGAAAAAGGGGTAACTATTATATTTTTAGCCAAAACCAAAACTTAAACCTCAACTGGCAGAATTGAGCGTCTTTTACTTATATTGAGGTTCTAAATGTAGTGGGGCTATGCTGCTTTAAACCCTAGATCCATGTCCCAAAGCTGGATCCTGTCTTCTTTGCAGATAGCTGGTGAGGGAAGCTATATTTATGGGACCTCTTTGCGAGATACCCGTTGCCCACGTCGGGCTCGCATCATGAAAAAGAAAAACTATGGTATTTGTCGTTTACCATTACTTATTCGGACTATAGTGGATTTAATTATCCCAGAAGGGTTCCTTGTTCCATGCACGGTCTGTGTGTATCATAAAAAACTCAGGGAACCATTCTGAGTTCATTCCCATCATGAAACGAACATGTTATGTGCCTTGAAAAGTGGACGCTCAATTCTGCCAGTTGAGTTTTAAGTTTTGGTTTTGGCTAAAAATATAATAGTTACCCCTTTTTCTTTGATTTATTCAATCGGACGTGAATGCAACGAGTCTTTTAATTATATTGAGGTTCTAAATGTAGTGGGGCTAGGCTGCTTTAAACTCTAGATCCATGTTCCAAAGCTGGATCCTGTCTGCTTTGCAGATAGCTGGTGAGGGATGCTATATTTATGGGTCCTCTTTGCGAGATACCCGTTGCCCACGTCGGGCTTGCATCATGAAAAAGAAAAACTATGGTATTTGTCATTTACCATTACTTATTCGGACTATAGTGGATTTAATTATCCCAGAAGAGTTTCTTGTTCCATGCACGGTCTGTGTGTATCATAAAAAACTCAGGGAACCATTCTGAGTTCATTCCCATCATGAAACGGACATGTTATGTGCCTTGAAAAGTGGGCGCTCAATTCTGCCAGTTGAGGTTTAAGTTTTGGTTTTGCTAAAAATATAATAGTTACCCCTTTTTCTTTGATTTATTCAATCCGACGTGAATGCAACGAGTCTTTTACTTATATTGAGGTTCTAAATGTAGTGGGGCTAGGCTGCTTTAAACCCTAGATCCATGTCCCAAAGCTGGATCCTGTCTGCTTTGCAGATAGCTGGTGAGGGAAGCTATATTTATGGGACCTCTTTGCGAGATACCCGTTGCCCACGTCGGGCTTGCATCATGAAAAAGAAAAACTATGGTATTTGTCATTTACCATTACTTATTCGGACTATAGTGGATTTATTTATCCCAGAAGAGTTTCTTGTTCCATGCACGGTCTGTGTGTATCATAAAAAACTCAGGGAACCATTCTGAGTTCATTCCCATATATATATATATATATATATATATATATATATATATATATATATATATATATATATATATATATATCCTTTTGCCGGTGTGACGGTTACACAGTGTTTCGATCGAAGTCCGAATAAAAGCTGTATTACACTAAAAATTTGCAGTTAATCAGTTTTAAGGAGTGCCAATATCTAAGTGAATATATAGTGTACGGTGGTATTTCTCTTTAATTAGTAAAATCGCGGCGTATGCAAAGAAAAAAGTAAATAAGGACAAAGTGAATTAATCTATAAAGAATTTTTCTGAGTGTTTCTTTTTGAAGGAGATTAAATGCCCATTGCTAGGCTGAAAGAAATTCTTACAACTATCTCCCAATTATACCCCGCGGCCACACTCTCGAGCACCAATCAGTGAGAATTATACAGCGTGTCACATCCTTCATTCCCGGAGTAGCAGAGAATATTTTCCCTCACTCATTTGATTCAACCCCCACCCAATACCTTCCATAATACCCTTTTGAGTCAATTTTGGGCACCAGCTGCTACCTTCTATTAGTAACATGGCAATGGTAAATAAATTCCTGCAACTCTGTGGTTTCTGTAACAATGTAACAGATGAGGCAAAGGCGATTAGATACGATCTCTGTCAATTTCTTTTCGATTTCAAATGTTTGGAATGGGAAGATGATGTAATGCTTTGTAATAAATTTAATAAATAGCACCGAGAGAAATGTTTGTAATGAACATTGTTAATATTGCACTTTTTTAAGTAGTTCTAATTAAACGTCCTAATATAGCGTTTTTTAACCATTATTTTTTGACTTGGGACAAACATCTTAGGATTACTCTTCTCTACCTTAAAATTATATACATATGATGGTCATGTCTCGGCTTGATATCCTTAAACATAAACTCCAATAGAAACTTAATCTTAGCTTAACCTTTCGGTCAAAAATAATCTTAAAAACTGCCCACTAGATCCTGGAAATTTTTGTTACTTATTTAATCTTTTACAATTCGTTACTATATATATATATATAATAATATATATATATTATATATATATATATTATACACCTAGAAATGCAAGCGTCACATTTACGCTCCGAATTTTAGACCTACCACATAAAAATACATGTCAATTTAATTGCAATTAAAATAATTTAATTCCATATATGCAAGTGTGAAATTTAGTTACTAATTATTATTATTATCATCATCACAATTATTATGAATGCCGAAAACGTAAACACAAATAATTTTTGAACACAATGGGTTGGCTGTATAAAGAATAATAAAAGGTGAAGACGGAAAAAATGAAATAAGCCATCGGACGGGATTTCTAAATTTTAAATAAGTCTCTCCAAGACTGAAGAAAACTAGATGATTCGGCTTCCGCACCGGCGCTATGGGAAGAAAAAAAAAACATGACTCAAAACCTTGACTTAAAAAAAAAAAAAAAAAAAAAAACCTGTCGAAACGGTTGGAACAGAGTCTTTGACTAAGTTAAGATTTTAGAAATGGTGCACGCCATCTTGAATTACAGATAAACCGAGTTTTTAAGGAATGGAAATCGGAATGGGGCACACCCAAAGGGTGTTTACCGTTTGCCACGGAGGTCCACAATTCATTTTACTATTTCATTTAAGAAAAGATAATATTTACTAATTTTATAAATACTATAAAACGGGTAATCTAATTTGACCCAAATAAGGTTTGCACGGAGAACGTGGGAAAGCCCTTTTTTTTAATTTAATAGGGACACCGCTGGCACCAAACTGTAGTGATTTAAAAAAAAAAGTCTTTCCTTCTACTCTTCGCTTTCTTTTCATTATTTGCCTTTTCTTTCTATTACACAGCTCAACAAAAATTTTTTTTTGTTTCGTTGCCAAGGAAATTCGTACGAATTTAGGGTATTTTGGGGTTGCTGAATTCCAAAATGAAAGTAGTTTTTCCGATTTGGCTCTAGTTCTTGAGATAATGAATACCCTCAATTAATAGGAAACGTAACCATAACGCGTGCATATGGGAAACTACCGGAACATTCTAGATGGTGAGACCGAATAAAATGCCATTATGTATTTCATGTGTTTACTTTTGTATGATTTGAGACAATTTCAATGCGATTTGTAAGTAGGCTCCGCCTGAACATTAAATGTTTTGCATTTTTACGTGTTCCAATGGGGTACCAATTATCTCATAAATTAGAGCCAATCTAGCAAAACCGATGTCATATTCGGAATCAGCACCACAAAGTTACCCCAAAATCACTCTAATATGATTGGCAATAAAATGAGTGTTGACCAGTGTTATCACTCGTCGACTCTCGTTTTCTTTTTGTGTCTTTATACGGACGCAGGCAGATGGGTAGCTGGATAGCGTGGCCCTCCCTTAAAATTTTGAACAACGAATGAGGGAGCCGAAGATGAATTACACACTATTATCACTATTTACCGATTTTTATTTACGGAGAGAGATACAATTAAATATTTCGGAATCGCACAACATATTAATAACAAACATCTAACGAGGACGCCCTCCCGAAGACTGAATTGGGGCATCCTTTTTTCTCTCGCCCATTTCAGGTGTTGCCAAATAGTATTTTATATTCTTAATTTCAAACAAAACATTATTTATTTCTTTTTACGTACAAACCATCATTAAATTTCTTATTAAACATTATCATCTTCTTCATTAAACAAAACATTATTAAATTCTTACAAACAAAACATTATTAAATTCTTATTAGACATTATTATCTTTATTAAAAAAATACTAGTACACAACACTCAGTTTCGAGCGAATTTGGTCTACTGATATTTTCAAACAGTCTTGGTCCCATTGTTTAGATGCTTGGCTTAACATGCGTGTTACTACTCGGTAGGCATACCACAAGAGTTTGAACGAGTGTTTAAGACTTTACTGTCCATACAGGTACACAGTAGGTTCGGTGTGAAACGGCCTACGGCCAAGTGATCGTTTGATCAATGACAAGTAGGGAACCTTTCAGTGGTACGTGGGGGCAACGCTCATTAAAAAGAATTCAGGTTGAGATGCAAGTCGGCGACTTTCTTCTTCAAATTCTAGAACTGCACTCACGTCCAATTCCAGTGCGTGGCTCTACTTTCATTATATCTCCGTTTACTCGATCCTTTGTGAATTGGACGGGAAATCCTTTGCCATTAACCTGTGGAGAGAGAGCGGAACCGTGACGCGTGCTGAATCCGTTGCACACGCAATGGAATCCGTTATTGACAGACAAAAGGCACCAGGGTAGTAAAAAAATAATAAAAAATATAAAATAATAATTTAAGAAAATTTGAACGATACTGAGTATCACTTTGCAAAATTTAAACGGAATGTCTGAACTGTTGCGATTTTACGAAATGTTCAATATTCATAAACTTCAACTACTCTAAGTACAGTTGCCCGCATATGTAATTATCTCGCCTCACAGGCGACTCTGTACATGTGGCAACACCGCAGTGACAGTTAAGGTATCCCAACTAGGGGAAGGTGGGGTGGAAGGGGTACAACCGAGTTCAACAACATATAACATTGACATACAGGTAAGCTGCTGTTCGAAAATTACATAACGCTATTTTTGCTAAAACCAGACCCCCACCTCGGTAACGTTCCTTAACGTGTGGGGTGTGGGGTGGGGGAAGTGTTACATAAAACCTTAGGGGGCGCCTGGTCTAGTGTTACAGAACGTTCCTTGGGGATCTGGGATATCAAGTTTTAGCAAAAATAGCGTAACGCAATTTTTGAACGGCTGCTAATTATAATGTAATGTCGGAGTTCAACGCTGTTCAAGATCATATTATTTGTTTATCTTTATGAACATAATGTTTACTAGTCTTATACAGTAATAAGGTTCCATTATGATTACTGCAAGGCTATATAAACAGATACCACAATACAACTTTTTATATAAAAGTGAATTTAAACCAAAAATAGACATTACACAACAATCTTCCACATTCCCTCATTCCCCTTCCCCACCCACCAGTCTCGTGTATATTAAATCATTATGTAACAATACTAACAAAGCTGTTTGTAGAGTCCGTGTGCAGCCTTAAACATTTACTAACTTACGAATCTACACGATTATATATATATATATATATTATTTTTTTTTTTTAAGTTCGGGAAGAACCGATTCGCCTCTATTTAAAAGGGCATATCTCGGCGGAAAAACAAAGAAAAAGTGAGAGGAAAGACAGAGGAAAAAGAAAGGGTGGAGGGGAAAGTCGAAGTGGAAAAAGACCAAGGACTGCAGGGTCGAGCCCCATCATCCTTGGGTGCTAGGGCCGGGAGGGCGCACGTGAAACCTCCAGGAACAAGCACGTACAAACGAGCACACAGAGCACTCAAGAGCATGAGCTTAGAACCCCCTTGCGGGGGATATATATATATATATATATATATATTAGTGTGTGTGTGTGTATTGACAGTGATCGATAAGAAGATGGAGACAGTGTGTGTGTGAGAGAGAGAGAGAGAGAGAGAGAGAGAGAGAGAGAGAGAGAGAGAGAGAGAGTTAGTGGGAAATGGCTTAGCGATTGTTACACAAAGAACTTGTTCACAATTTCGATCTGAATAACAGTAACTGATTATCAAAATCACATAAGAAGAATCCACGGATATCCTTGCATAAACATATTTATATATATTTATAAATTCATACAATATTATACTAATGTTTGTGAAATGAGGTTGATGGGCCAAACCGTGGTGTTGACATGGTTACTTGCTGTCGCCGTCCAAGAGAGACTACATATGGGCGTGTCAGTGGAAACCGTAAGGTGACGGTTGCATGAAGTAGGATATCACCACCGGTTTGTGGCTGATGCCTATTATATTAATATTGTTTTCCAGATTGTATTTGTATTATCAATGTAGAGATATAATGATTTAATCACGATGGAAAGATAAACCCATTAATGTTTTCCAGATTTCCTGTTGCTTTATGAATGTGGAAATATTATTAGATCTTAACAAGGAATACATATGTATATATACAATAAAACACCAATTCTTTATTACAACAAATATGCAATGGTTGAGAATGTTTTACTAAATAGTTTATCATACAAAATTTTGAAGTCCTACAAAATACTCACAATTTGCCATAGATTAAAATAAATGGCACAGCTCTACTCGGTTCATAGTTAGTACTTGGTCCATTCCCCATTATAGATGCAACATGGTTATGTATGATGTGCTGGTTCCTTCGGAACACCTCCCACTCAGCCATAGTGTGATCCAGCAGCTGGCGGCTGGTCCGCTCCTGCCCAGGCTCACACGAGTTCACCACATTCCCCCACACGTTCTCAATGGGGTTGAGGTCACACCCCTTACTAGGCCAGTCTAGTAGTTCTAGATTTCGCTGCTCCTCGAACCACCTTCTAACAATCCTGGCGGTGTGGATGGGAGAGTTGTCCTGCAAATGGATTTTAAATATTAAAAGTAGAATTATACCTCATCCATACGCTTTATCAGTAACCCACTATTCGAGATAGGTTTTAACCCCTATATATTAGGGGTTTCTCTCAGCTAAATGTAATTGTGTGCCGTTATACAAATAGTACAGTCTGCGGTAATCCAAAATAAAATCCTGAAATGTTGTCATAGTACTGAAAGAGTTAAAGAACAATTTTATGACCATTATTCGTCCCATGTAAATGTGGAAACCGGACACACAAATGCGTGTAATGCATAAATCTTACTCTAGTAATAGTATAATATTCTATAACACACAAATACAACATACCTGCATAAAGATAATTTGCTCAGGATAAGGCAAGGCATACGCACGTACAGAAGGCAGCATCACCTCCTGCATGATCTCTATATATTGATCTGCCGTAAACCTCCCGTGGATCGCAGTCAGCTCTTCTAGTCCTTGCAGGTGCATCCATCCCCACACATTCGCCGTCACGTGCCCACTCCGTGTCACTTCGTAAAGATTTTGGCGGTATATCTCGTGTTGTCCTGTCGCCAACACCGAAGACGGCCGTCAGTTATAGACGCAAAGGTCTTCTCGTCAGAGAAGATGACTCTGCTCCAGTATACGAGATCATCATTTATATGCTGGCGAGCAAACGAGAGCCTGGCCTGACGATGTCGTTCCTCAATCCTCTCTTTTTTTTGGCAGGAGTACGGTGGTGATATCCTGCTTCATGCAACCGTCTCCTTACGATGTCCACTGACACGCCCATATGTAGTCTCCAGGATGGCGACTGCGTTGTTGATTGGATCGTTCTGCATTTCGTTGATTATTCTCCGGTCTTCTTCTGGGGTGGTCTTTCTTGGTGCCCCACACTTAGGACGATCTAGCAGATTCCCAGTCTCCTGCCACCTCTGCACCCAACGTCAAACAGTAGCGATCGAAATTCCCAGTTCTATGGCTATGTCAGCTACAGAGAGATTTGCTTCCCGCATACCAATTTTCTGGCCTCGCTGTGCATTTTTATCTTGAGCTGGATTCATTTTCAGATTCGGTGTTCGTCATATGGTGTAAAAATATGGTATGAACATAGATAATGCCAGTAACCATGTCAATACTTCGGTTTGGCCCATCAACGTCATTTCACAAACACTAGTATAATATTGTATGAGTTTAAATGTATACAGTATATACTTTAAACCAGGTTGATTTCGCGGCAGCAAATTTTCGCTCTTTCATATCTTTGGACGAGTTTGCGACATCATAATTTCGCGGTCAACAGTTGCTAGTTATAAGCTTACAGATTAAAATGACGTCATGAATAAAGACATTTATTCTGGATTGTGATTGGTCGAGGTTGAGGTCGTATATCAAGGCAAGTTTTACCTCTTGGTACGCGGATAAAGTTACAGCAGCACTCAACGTAAATGAATCTCTCGGTAAGATACAGTAGATTTGAAGCTCTCCACACTGAAACCTATTCATGCTAAATGGATTGTCTCTGCATGGGATAACCTACACAAAATGAGGGAGACCATTCGGAAGGGTTGGGAAATTAGCGGCATTTATGACATTCTTGTTATACAGTAATAATACAGTATGATTTAAAATGTTTTTACTGCTTTTACTTTACAATGTTTCATTACAATATACTGAATTTACTTTTCAAATAAAGTATTTTAATGATCTAAGTTTTATTTTCTTACTATTTTCCAAAGATTAGTTTAAATTGTCAAATTTTTGTCTGCTGGATATTTACGCGTAAACGCGAAAAACGCGAACATTTCCTGCAGGCGAACATTTCGCATTCACTAGTATATAAAAAGTTATCTTTATGAACACAGACTTAGACTCGGTTGTCTCCCCTCCACCCGACCTTTTCCCAGTTGGGGTACCTTGACTAAAACTGCGGCGTGCCACATGTACGGAGTTGCCTGTGAGGCAAGGAACATTACATATGCGGGCAACTGTAAATATACTCGTATATATACAGTGTGTATATATATAATATATCTGATACTGAATTGTGTAATGCAGTTGCTTTGTTTTGATTTTCATTGTACATTGTAGAAATTATATTCTCTAATGTCCATGTAAATTGAATATTATTATTATTATTATTATTATCATTATTACCATTGTTGGTTGTTGTTATCATCATTATGATTAATGTTCTGACTGGAAGTTGTAAAATTTATGCTCTGAAATGTTCTCATGTACCTGGAATATTATTATTATTATTATTATTACTCTTATGATTATTATGTCTACAGCAACCATGTAATGGTATAATTTTGCAGAATTTTTCTATGTACTCTCTTTATTGTACTATTGTTCTATGTACTATCTTTATTGTTTGTTGCTCAGACTTATTTTCTTGCGGTGGGGGCGAGTGTAATGATTTGTAATAAATTTAATAAATGGCACCTAGAGAAATGTTTGTAATGAACATTGTTAATATAGCATTTTAACAAGTAGTTCTAATTAAACTTTCTAATATAGCGGTTTTTTATATAGTCGTTTTGGAAAGATTAATTTAAGATGCCTGTTGAATGTAACTGTGTTTCTGTTGGGAGTTGGGGACAAGAGCTGCCCTTGGGGCTCTCGAAATTTTGTAAGTACAGCTTGTCAGTTTAGTGTTAATCGCAAATTATCAGAATCTCTCTCTCGGTGCTGTTTTATGTAATAACGTTCGCCCTTGCCCTAAAGGCTCGAAATCCTTAAACAATTTAGTTATTCTAATAAACATAAACTCCATTAAATAAGTTAGCTATTTTAATAAACATAAACTCCAACCGGTAAGTTATTTCGTCAATCGTTAAGGTTGTGTCAGTGAAAAGTTGGCTGGTAAAGCTGGACACATACTCATTTAACTGTTGCACTTTTAATATATCGGCCAAATAGGCCCTTTAATAAATAAAACACTACAATGAAGAAATCGGTGCTACTGTAGTATGCGGTCTACCTACGATTGGTTAGGTTTAATCATGATATTTTCGTTAAAACTAACGAAAATATCATGACTAAACCTAACCAATCGTCAAGGGCGATTGACAATGGGATGTAAACAAACAATTAGTAAACAAGATAAGAAGCTATAATTAAAAGGTAGACCGCCGAATCGTAGGTAGACCGCATACTACAGTAGCACCGAAGAAATCTCTCTCATAACGAACGCAAAACAACTTAATGGGATAAAGTTTTTCTACGAAAACTGCATGACGGTAATAACCTCTTTGACGGTATTGAAAGCAGAAAAAGACTATGGGGTGAAAGTAAAAGAGGAAAGTGTGAATAAAGACCAGAGAAAAACAGAAGAAACGAAGAAAAGCGAAGTAGAAATAAATCAAATACCGTCACACAACGAGGTCGAAAACATACAGGCGACAGATAGTATAAAGGCAACAGATAGTACAAAGACAACGAAGGACATTAGTAAAAATAGCACAAATAGGAAAAAATAAGCGTGCAATCAGGAAAACAGAGTGAAACAGTTCCCCAATAAGGAGCAAAAAACAAAGGCCTCAAGTAAAAATGGGGGAGGAATAATATGCAGATATTATGTAAAAGATAATTGCAGATAGAAGAGAGGACAATGTATATATGAACATCCACCAACATGCAATTTCTTCTATGATAATGGTCATTGTAAATTCGGAGACAGATGAAGATTCTACCACTTGGACATTTGCAGGACTTACGCAAAATATGGAACCTGCAAATACGGGAAAGAATGCTACTATCAACATCTGCCGACGAACCAAAAGGAAAAAGGGCAAAATTTTTTCAACATCGCAGACACAATACTGCTGCTAAATGTTATAAGTAGTATGGACGCAAAAGGAGAGAGTGCATATGCAAATCAGCTGCGTAAAATGTACCATAGTTATATTTTAATTAGAACAAAAAAATGTATAAATATTCCGACTACTGTATATATATATATATATATATATATTATATATATATATATATATACGTATATATATATATATATATATATATATATATATATATACAGGGTGTATGATAATTCACTACCTATCTTTAAATGGTTGTAGTAATTTTATTTTTGAACGTCATTTTAATCTGTAAGATTATAACTAACAACGTTGACCGCGAAGCGAAATTATGATGCCGCAAACTCGTCTAAGGATATGAAAGAGCGAAAACTTGCTGCCGCGAAATTAACCTGGTTTACAGTATATCTACTTATAAACTCATACAATATTATACTAATGTTTGTGAAATGACGTTGATGGGCCAAACCGAGGTGTTGACATGGTTACTGGCATGATCTATGTTCATACCATATTTCTACACCGTATGACGAACACCGAATCTGAAAATGAATCCAGCTTAAGATAAAATTGCACAGCGAGGCCAGATATATGGTATGCGGGAAGCAAACATCTCTGTAGCTGACAGCTATGGAACTGGGAATTTCAAAGCCTACTGTTCGACGCTGGGTGCAGAGGTGGCAGGAGACTGAGAATCTGCTAGATCGTCCTAAGTGTGGGGCACCAAGAAAGACCACCCCAGAAGAAGACCGGAGAATAATCAACGAAGTGCAGAACGATCCAATCAACAACGCATTCGTCATCCGGGAGACACTACATATGGGCGTGTCAGTGGACACCGTAAGGAGACGGTTGCATGAAGCAGGATATCACCACCGTACTCCTGCCAAAAATAGAGAGGCTTCAGGAACGACATCGTCAAGCCAGGCTCTCGTTTGCTCGCCAGCATATATATGATGATCTCGTATACTGGAGCAGAGTTATCTCCTCTGACGAGAAGACGTTTGCGTCTACAACTCACGGCCGTCTTCGGTGTTGGCGACAGGACAACACGAGATATACCGCCAAAATCTTTACGAAGTGACACGGAGTGGGCACTTGACGGCGAATGTGTGGGGATGGATGCACCTGCAAGGACTAGGAGAGCTGACTGCGATCCGCGGGAGGTTTACGGCAGATCAATATATAGAGATCATGGAGGAGGTGATGCTGTCTTCTGTACGCGCGTATGCCTTGCCTTATCCTGAGCAGATTATCGTTATGCAGGTATGTTGTATTTGTGTGTTATAGAATATTATACTATTACTAGAGTAAGATTTATGTATTACACGCATTTGTATGTCCGGTTTCCACATTTACATGGGACGAATAATGGTCATAAAATTGTTCTTTAACTCTTTCAATACTATGACAACACTTCAGGATTTTATTTTGGATAACCGCAGACTGTATTATTTGTATAACGGCACACAATTACATTTAGCTGAGAGAAACCCCTAATACATAGGGGTTAAAACCTATCTCGAATAGTGGGTTACTGATAAAGCGTATGGATGAGATATAATTCTATTTTTAATATTTAAAATCCATTTGCAGGACAACTTTCCCATCCACACCTCCAGGATTGTTAGAAAGTGGTTCGAGGAGCAGCGAAATCTAGAACTATTGGACTGGCCTAGTAAAGGGTGTGACCTCAACCCCATTGAAAACGTGTGGGGGAATGTGGTGAACTCGTGTGAGCCTGGGCAGGAGCGGACCGAAGGAACCCACACATCACACATAACCATGTTGCATCTATGCCACACAGATGACAAGATATAATAGACAATAATGGGGGATGGACCAAATACTACCTATGAACCGGGTATAGCTATGCCATTTATGTTAATCTATGATAAATTGTGAGCATTTTGTATGACTTTAAAATTTTGTATGATAAACTATTTAGTAAAACATTCTCAACCATTGCATATTTGTTGTAATAAAGAATTGGTGTTTCATTTTATATATATATATATATATATATATATATATATATATATATATATATATATATATATATATATATATATATATATATATATATATATATATATTCCTTGTTAAGATCTAATAATATCTCCACATTGATAATGCAACAGGAAATCAGGAAAACATTAATGGATTTTTCTTCCCATCGTGATTAAATCATTATCTCTCCACATTGATAATACAAATACAATCTGGAAAACAATATTAATATAATAGGCATCAGCCACAAACCGATGGCGATATCCTGCTTCATGCAACCGTCACCTTACGGTTTCCACTGACATGCCCATATATAGTCTCTCCTGGACGGCGACAGCAAGTAACCATGTCAACACCACGGTTTGGCCCATGAACGTCATTTCACAAACATTAGTATAATATTGTATGAATTTATAAGTATATATAAATATGTTTATGCTAGTATAACCGTGGATTATTCTTATGTGATTTTGATAATCAGTTACTGTTATTCAGATCGAAATTGTTAACAAGTTCTTTGTGTAACAATCGCTAAGCCATTTCCCACTAACTCTGCCCCTCTCCCTCACTTTCTTTCACACTGTCTCAATCTTTTTCTCGCTCAATGTCAATACATATATATATACAGGGCGTCCCAAAAAATGTATACACACTTTAAATACTTATAAAGGCAGTGTTTATTAAAATACATTTCATTTTCAAAATGTAATAGAATCTACAGACATTATTTAATTGTTTTGTCAACGCCTGTTTTCAAACTGACGTCCGTTCTGGTCCAGGCACTGCTGATAACGCGAAGCAATGGAATCGCAAACATCACGAAACATTTCGTTTGGTATTTGTGTGCATTCTCGTTCAATGGCTGCTCTCAATTCAGCGACTGTTGCAGGTTTTATAGCGTAGACTTTGTCTTTTAAGTATCCCCATAAAAAAAGCCTCGTGGTGTGAGGTCTGGTGAACACGGAGGGTATTCTACGAAACCCCTTCGTCCAATCCACATCCACATCGTGCCAAGTACCACTCGCAATACTCCACTCTTCGGTCCGGATCATCTTCATTAATAGCATGGACTAATCTTGGAATGTAACTTTTCCATTGACAGCGCTTCAAAATGCGTTGGACAGACGATTCTGAAATTCCTACCTCACGACTCGCTTGCCGCACAGATTTTCTTGGACTTTGGTGATACGTTTCCAGTACTCTTTCTTGCTTTGTGGGGCTTGTCGATGTCCGTGGTCTTCCGGAACGCTTCTTGTGGACATTCTGAACAGTTCCATCGGCTTCAAACTTATCTCTAATTCGAGTGATGGTAAGTCGCGTTGGTGGATCTGTTTGGAACTCCCTCCTAAACTGTCTTTGCACTTCAACTGCGTTTTCACACTTCCAGTAGCATTTTAGAATGAATTTCCTTTGTTCAAAGCTTAGTCTGACTCCCATTATTAATTCTAATGGGTTTAACTTGGAAAGAAAGAAACATCAATTGAGCTATCAGCTGTTAAAGTGTGTATACATTTTTTGGGGACGCCCTGTATATATATAATCGTGTAGATTCGGAAGTTAGCAAAGGTTTAAGGCTGCACACGGAGTCTACAATCAGCTTTATTAGTATTGTTACATAATGTTTTAATGTACGCAAGACTGTTGGGTGGGGAATGGGAATGAGGGAGTATGGAGGATGGTTGTGTAATGTTTATTTTTGGTTCAAATTCACTAGTATATAAAAAGTTGTATTGTGGTATCTGTTCACATAGACTTGCAGTAGTCACAATGGAACCTTAATACTGTATAAGACTAGTAAATATTGTGTTCATAAAGATAAACGATTAATATGATCTTGAACAGCGTTGAACTCCGACATTACCTGAAAATTAGCGGCCGTTCAAAAATTACGTAACGTTATTTTTGCTAAAACTTAGTATCCCAGATCCCCGAGGAACGTTCTGTAACGCTAGGCCAGGCACCCCCTAAGACGTTATGTAACACTTCCCCAACCACACACCCCACACGTTACGGAACGTTACAGGGGGGGGGATGTCAGGTTTTAGGAAAAAATAGCGTTACGTAATTTTTGAACGGCGCCTTACCTATATGTCAATGTTATAATTATGTACTTGCACTCGGTTGTCCCCCCTCCACCCCACCTTCCCCCAGCTAGGGTACCTTGACTATCGCTGCGGCGTTGCCACATGTACGGAGTCGCCTGTGAGGCGAGGAACATTACATATGCGGGCAATTGTACGCCTCAATGCTCGAGAGAATCACCTCTGTGATGCGCTCAGCACACCTAGAAGGGCCCCTGCCACGGAAGCAGTAATCACTCCATGGGAAATCACAGAAGTACTGCCTCAGGGCCTCCCAATGGGCGGCGCCGAAGTGCCAAAAGCGTCTCCTCTTGGGAGGATCCAAAGACCGAATTGGAGCCATAGGAGAGGAAACAGATATAAGAGTGTGGTCGTAGGATCCCAACGGAGAAAAAAGTTTGAGAGGATAAGATGAAGAATGAGAGGTAAGGAATAAATCCAGAATGTTCGGCCTATCTCCAAGGCGATCGGTGATACGAGTTGGGTGCTGTAGAATTTGGTCTAGGTCATTTAGGATTGAAAAGTTGTAAGCTACTTCACCATGGATGTTAGTCAAATGGGAGGAAGCCAAAAGTGGTGGTGAATATTGAAATCTCCTAAAATGTAGATTTCAACAAAGGGAGAGCGGGAAAGAATGTATTCTAATTTGGAAGTGAGGTAGTCAAAGAATTTTGGATAGGCATTAGAATTAGGAGAAAGGTAAACAGCGCAGATGTATTTAGTTTGAGATTGGCATGTGAGCCGTAGCTAGAGGGTATAGAATTCGGAAGATTCGAGTTCGGGAATACGAGAACAAGTTAGGTCATTGCTTACATATATGCAACATCCACCTCTGGAGTGAAATTGAGTATAGGGAAAGTAAGAGGGTACAGAAAAGGGGTTGCTGTCAGTCGTCCCAGACACCTGAGTTTCAGTTAGAAAAAGAAGATGAGGTTTAGAGGAGGAGAGTTGGTGTTGAACAGACTGAAAATTTGAGAAAAGGCCAAGAATGTTGCATAAGTTTAAGAAAAGTAAATCAGACGGAGGTTCAGAACATCTCGAATGGGCGGTATCAGATCCAGCCTCGCTGGCGGAGTCTGCGTTCCAGGTATCGGTAGCGGGGGAGCCAGAAGTGGGGACATTTATGGTCCCTTCCTCACGGGACTCCGAGGCTCTTGAAGTTGATGTCAATTTATTTTTTAAATTTTGAAAAGATTATGTCGTATGTACGAGGCATGTGTGAGAGAACTCAGAGAAGTGTGTGTTTGAGAGCATGCTGGACTGCTCACCAGGTAGTTGAGACACGGAAAAAGATCAGCTAAGGAGGACAGTGACAGAGAAACGGGAGTTCCAGCACTCCCTATCTTCTGTCTAACATCCCTTCCAGAATACTTCCCTGGTCGCTTGGTATCTACAATCTTCTCCTTGGTACGCCCCCACCTAGAATACTGCGTTCAGTTCTGGTCCCCATATTTACGACAGGACATACTGTAGGCAGAATGGAGAGAGTGCAGCAACGGGCTACTAAGATGAGTCCTAGACTTAGTTGGAGTGTTTGAAGTAAAACTGTTTTTTAAACAGCGTAGTTCAAAGTAATTCGATCGAATCCTTCAAAAGAAACTCGATGCTTAGCTTGCCTTAAACCCCCAGATGCAAACATACTTTAGCGCACAGAAACATTATCGAATTTTCACTTGGAATCTCACCTCTGTACTTTAAAATTTTCACTCCATCTATAAATTCTTTCCAACCTCTCAATCTCTTTTCTCTGCTTGGCTTTGAACTTTCCCGTCTTTAAATTTGTTTCCTTCTTTAACTGTGCTTCCTTCTTTTAACCCTCCTCCTTAAACAGACAGCCTCGTAGGGACCAGCCGGTCTGTTGCTGTTTAGTGTCCTTTGTATTCCTTTGTATATACGTTTACATTTATAATACACATACCTCACAATCCTACGCTAGTATATGTTTAATACAAAGAATGAATAAATCATATTTTTAATATGTATTGAATAACCTCACAATTTGCCAAGGTTTTGGGGCCGCTTGATGATAGTTTGATGGCCGCAGATTGCTTGCGTGCTGCACTTTAAGAACTCGGCTTTAAATTACTAACCTTAATGATTTTGCTATCCTATTGTGCATTCAATTTTTTGTATCTTGAGAACTGTAAAACTAAAAAGACGCTAAAGTTTCAACCCGGAACAACACCGTACTCTGGAGCAACTTAGGATATAAAGCTGTGGTTAGTGGAGCAGCTCTGGAACTGGAGCTGGGTTACTGGAACAGCTCAGGAGCTGGAGCTGAGGGTCACTCTCAGCTCTGGAGTCGGCCTGGATTAGAAACCGAGTCACTGGAGTACTCCGGAGCTGGAGCCAGCAAACTCGCATCACTGTCAACTTTAGTACCAAATGATCGAACCTTTATCGCTGTGTTTCTGTTAAGTTACGTAACAGGACTACGCGATTTTTCGCATCGGCATAAAACAATAAAATTGAAGTAACTTCAGTTTACACCCGATATACAGTATATGGAAACAGGAAACAAAAACATTTCAGCAAAACAAAATGAATGATCCTTCATCTCTATGTTTCTGATAATTTTTGTAACAAGGCTATACGAATTTCTGCATACCCATAAAGCAAAGTTGAAAGACCTTCACTTTACACCCGATATGTATGAAAATAGGAAGCTTAAAAAAAACCATTACAGCCGGCAGAGAAGCGATATGAATTTCACACTTCGTGAAGCAGTCTCGGGTCTTATGATACTGAGTTAGAACACAAAAAGAAAATTGTATGCGGGAAGTTGTAGAAATCAAATGGTATATTACTGTTTAGAGAACGTGTACTATATATAGTGGGGATTGAATTTCATCTAATACACAAAAACTTCCCACTTCACCGATTCGTGTTACTTTTCTTTATGCAGGAAGGAGGGGCTAAGGGCAAATGTCGCAAAAGTGCCACCCCTCCCATAGAAGAAGAAGAAAGCCGAAATCGAGGTCCAGGGTTTCGAGATGCTTATACAATCTGCATTTGAGAGATGGGAGGTCATAGACAGTAGGAAAGATGGATTGAAGAAGATTGTTTCAGAGTTGACCGGCTGAGTTGATGAAAGATTGAAAATACTGATTAACCCTTGCGTTAGATAGTTCGACAGAAAAGGAAAAGGAATGAGAAAGTGTAGAGAGTTCAGAAGAGCAATGTCCGTTATAATAGCGATTGTAAAGAGAGAGTGAGGCAACATTGCGGCGAAGAGAGAGAGCTTGATGACAATCAGTAAGAGGCCGGGATTGATGAGACAAAAAGCCTTTGATTCCAACCGGTCAAGTACGGCTGTGTGGGTTGAGCCACCCCACATATGAGAAGCATACTCTATACAGGAGGTGAACAAGACCCTTGTACAGAGATAGCAACTGACTGGGGATGAAGAAACCGAGGAGGCGGTACAGCACACCTAACCTTTTAGATGTTTTAGAAAGAGAGTATATATGATCTTTCCAGCAAAGATCACGAGAAGAGGAAATGCTAAGAATGTTAAGAGCAGAGGAAGGATTGAGTTGTGTGTTGTTAAAGGTATGGGGATAGTCGTGTGGAAGATTGTGACGAGTAGACAGATGGAGGAACTGAGTTTTTGAGGTGTTGAAAACCACAAGGTTTTTCTGCCCCAATCAGATATAGCAGAAAGATCAGAGGTCAGGTATCCCATAGCCGTACTACGCGAATCACAAAGTGACTGCTGTGAGGGACGCTTTGGGAAGCGGGTGGAGAAGTGAAGAGTGGAATCATCGGCATAGGAGTGAATAGGACAGGAAGTGCGAATTAAAAGATCATTAATAAATAAAAGGAAAAGAGTGGGTGACAGGACAGAACCCTGAGGAACACCACTGTTAATAGCTTTAGGAGAAGAACAGTGGCCATCTACAACTGCAGCTATAGATCGGCAGGATAGGAAATTAGAGATGAAAGCACAGATAGAAGAATAGAAACCGAAGGAGAACAGTTTGGAAATCAAAGATTTGTGCCATACTCTATCAAAAGCTTTTGACATGTCTAGTGAAATAGCAAAAGTTTCACCGAAATCCCGAAAAAAGGATGACCAAGAGTAAGAGAGATATGCAAGAAGATTGCCAGTAGAGCGTCCCTTGTGGAACCCATACTGACGATCTGAAAGAAGATTGTGAGAAGGTAGGTGTTTAAGAATCTTAGTATTAAGGATAAATTCAAAAACTTTGGAAAGGCAAGAAATCAAAGCAATTAGACAATAGTTGGAGGGTTAAGAGCGGTCACTCTTCTTTGGGGAAGGCTAAATGAAAGAAAATTTCCAGCAGGAACGAAAAGTACAAGATCAGAGATAAAGGTAAAAGAGTTTACCTAGGCAGGATTTCAGCACAGAAGCACAGTTCTTAAAAACAACAGGAGGAACACCATCTGGACCGTACGCCTTCCTAGAGCTGAGCCCAGATAAGACAGAAAAAAAACATCTTTAGAAGAGATTTTAATTTCAGAACTTGGCGTAAGAACGGAAAATTCGTGTAATTGGGATATTATTATCTTCTATAATACCAATTCATTGATTCTGAGTTTTTTAATTAAATTCCTAAATGATCTAAATGATGTATACGCTAAAGGAACACGTTCCCTAAATTTGTAATGATACACATACTTTAATGTATGCGTAAGTAATTTAAAATATTTTTTGAAAAACAGAAGGTGTAACATGTAGGAGATGTAGGAGGAATATGTACTTTTATATATATATATATACTGCGACCACAAAAACAGAAATCATATTGAATCCTTTATATTGTTATTAAAATGAGAAGTACTTTATTTATTAGGGTGACCCAAAAAAATCAAAAGTGAAAACATGTTTGCTCCCAAGTGATTTTCTCATGCTCTCACTTCTTCTAATGAATTGTGAAAAATTTTAGGTGCAACAAATAAGTTTTAGAACTCGCACACTTCGTTTTTCTATTTTTACTGGATTTGTACAGTACGTGAAAAATGGACCTGTTTAGCATGTTTTCGGTCATATCTTGTTATTACTTATCGCAGGTAGCTTAATGTGGGGTCTAGTCAATTAAAAAAGATAAAAACATGTTAGGGTTTGTATTGGAGCATGTTTTAGATGAATGTTCTAGGGGTAATGTTGTTACAGACCCCCAAAATGTTTACTTTTTCATGTACTACTTCGTCTGAAAGGAATTCTTTCACTGCACACTTGGCACACTCTGCACAATTCGTTCTTATATATTTATTGAATAGCCGAATCGGTTACAAAACGTTTTTGACCAAGATTCACTGAATAAATAATAAATCTGTTATCACTGTTAGAAACTTAGCTTTAAACTTTATTTACCCTATTGCCATACGAAAGTACGTCTTTCTGAATGACTAGTATGATTTATACTGGTTCTTTAATAACAAGAGCTCTTCTAAAAAAGTACTAATAGCTATTTATATTTGGTTCATGGACTTTTTTGAAAAGTCTTTCGTAGCATTTCTGAGCCTCAACAACTTGTAGGAGATATTGGCGCTGGCTTTTGTCCTTTGTTATGCTTCCAAGGAAATCTGTTATAGGCTTTACTCCCCTTTCAGCCGTGTTGTTTACTACTTTTACATTGATAGCAAAGTCTTTTGCCTCTTGGTAGCCAGGGTCTTCTTCCCACTCGTCCACAGGTTTTGTCAGCCATTCTGTGCTGACTTTCAAAGCTGTGAGATAAACCAGGATTGTCTTCCGATCAGTTCAACTAGTTTGGTTCCCTTTTCCAGTACGGGCATCACTGGATATCCTGGTTCAAATATCTGACGCTCGGGTTTCACCTTCAGTAGCTTCTCTGATATGGCCTTCTTGACAGCAGCGGGTGTGTTCCTGGAGAATATAGAGAGCACAGAGAGTTCCTCAGTAGGATACCACTCATGCCTGCGGCAATGGCGGCATCTGTAATGTTCACATCTATCTCCTGATATGCATGAAGGTTATACCACAGCTTCAGGTCATTTCATTTGCGGGGGTATCCACTCCTATAGAACTGCGAGGCCACATTGGAACATATAGGAAGGCATTGAAAAGTGAAAGCCTTTCGTAGAGAACAAGGTCCTCGGCACTAAAGCCAACCTGCTCACCAAAGGCCAAAATTTTCGCTGGGTAGAGAATAGACGGCATCCAGCATGCATGGTGAACCGCTCCAGCACGTAACTAGTGAACTCCACGCGGCGGATCTTCATCTAAGAGAAGAAGAATCAATTCAGCTGCCTCCCTATAGTTATCACGAAGGAGAAGTCCGCTGCTCTTCGGAACAGTAAGCTGTGCCTTCAGGAATGAAAGCACCTCTTCTCTCTTGGACTTCAGCCATCGGTTTTTCGGGTCGTCTTCTGTATGGCAGATCTACATTTATATTTTTCCACTTAGTATCCCCGAATGTCTTGTAAGTGGTATTCTCTGAACCAGAAGTTGGTTCAAATAGTGAACGATGAACGTCTGACAGAATCACCTCAAACATATTGTGCCTGCAGAGGAGCCAGAGGAATTTCCATCCTGAATTAGATGCTGTAATGTCACAGACCACAGCGTGGACACAGTCTGCTACACCCAGGGGCGTGTTTAGCTACCGCGGTGCACAGGGCACCAGATGAGTTGCGGGGCTCATTGGTTCCGTGAACACCCATGAAAACCATAACAATATATGAATATAAATGCATACTACAATTTACAGGGTTAATTATGGCATACAGTGTAGTGGACTCATCTGTTTTAAATATCTCCTCCCTACAAAAAATAAGCTCGACAATATGAAAAATATGTGAAATGTTTTTAAAAATTATACTAATAGTATATATATTTTATTTGCAATAACATGGCAGAATATAAGAAATAGTTGGTAATATGAATAATATGAGGTTTCTTGTGCCAAACAATTGAAAAATTAGTGATTTATTGCCAAATAATTTTACATTTAACAGTTTGACGACAATAATGTCCTGAAATTGTAACACTTACAGTTAAGTAAAAAAATCAACCTTTTTTTAAAACAAACATATCAGCAAAACAAAGACAAAAGGCGATCTTGCCATCTTAATTAAAAGCACCCAGCGTATATAGATGTACCATATGTATCAAGCTTTTTATGTTGTCATTCAATAGAAAAACGCACGACGACGAACCTTCCCCTCATAGCGACAAATCAAAAACTGAACGCTGGAAGCATTCAGCATCTTTAGGCCTACCTCTCTTTGGCGCTCCGGGCGAGACTTGGAGTTGCCAAATGGCAGTTAACTTGTTAGGAAAATTCTGCACCAATGTAAATATACAAAAGGCAATAATACTGTACTTTATACGTAAGAAATAGTGTTGAAACTTGAAAGGATAATCAAGTAAGGAAAATAAAAAAAAACATGGAGGAAATCAATGTAAAGTGTAAAAACAGCAATTCATTAGCAGGATCAGCTATTACCTATATGTAAAAATAAAAGTGCAATAATAATGTTATTTTCCAACCATTTTCAGTTTTTTCTTGATGTATTTCCACTTTCCAAAAACCTATAACTAATGACACAAAATCTGATCTAACTTTATATAATAAGCAGAGTCTCTTCTCTAGAGTGCGGGGCCCATTAAAGCGCGGGACCAGGGCACGTGCCCTAAGTGCCTTGCCCTTAACATGCCCCTGGCTACACCCCACTCCTCGAGCAACTTGAAGGTTGCAGCTCCTTGCTGGTCACCGGATGAGTTTGTGATCTCTGGGATACCAAAAACCTTTCCTTCTACATGTTCAGGGGGTCCAGATAGGAGGACTGCCACGCATTCAGATGATATCGAGGATTCTGGCTTTAACAGTTTTCCATCCCAATGGATAGCTGCATGTTTTGGGGGCTGGAACTGTTCCTTTATTTGCTTTGCTGTGTTTTCCCCAACTCGTTTACCTGATCTACGAGTACTTTCTCTTGATAGAGTCATGTCTTCTAAGTTAGAGCCTTCCGCTTTCACTACAGTATCAAGTTATCAACTATGGCAGTTCGTTGTCGACTGGATAGCCTGTCAGCTGTTGTTGATAGCACTTACATTCAAATGGATTTTGAGGAAATTCCATTGTCAAAGTTTACCGATTTAAGGTGGACGGCTTGACTTCATCATCTACCTCATTTTCATCATTGCTAATTTCATTAGCTTCCTGGTGAGTTGTAAGGGCTGGATAAAGGTTTCCACTACCACTTCTGACTTTTTTGTAATATTTATCCCGCTTTTCAGCACGTCCCTTGAAGTGTCGAACTTTTTTAATGTAAGCGGTATCGCATGTTCCCAACTTTGCAACCTTTCCTTCTCGTCGATTCCTCAAAAATTGTATATCCTCCTTCTTTGCATTAGTGTTTCTTAATCGATCTGGTTTAATTGAACTTTGAACTTCTTGATGGTCGATCATGAAATATCCTTTGAGCTGTTCCTTGAATGATTCTTCGTGCTTCAAGTTCCTAGGCTTATCCCTGAGTTTGCGGACTGAATAGTACTTTTCATGTAGCTTCAGGAGCTTTTCCTTGAGGTGATCACGATGTTTTGTAGGAATACCAGTTTTATTCCACAGCTGTTAGACTTCCTCTGTAGTCTGTTCTGCTGCAGACTGCAGAGTCACTTGTGCAGTCCCTCTTCTTAGGAAGAACATGTAGCGGAGTACATCCCCTTGTGTTGGTAAGAAGCTCACTGTAAGGTCCCCATTGCAATTGCCGAGCAGCCACACCTCATCATCTTTCCACAACTTGTAACCCTCACTTACCATCCCAGCCATACGAATTCCTGAAACAAGGAGTGAAATTACTAAAGAGAACATCAGAACAGATTCATAACTAAAAGAATACAGTACATAGTAAACACAAATAGTGAAAAAGAGAGACCTGTAACAATCATGTATAAACAAACAAAAAATCTTTATTCAGAAAAACAACCATAGAAATGATAGTTATTTTTTCTAATTATGTATCAAGTAAATACAGGTAAATGAAATACTTATGATTAGTGTGATGTGAGAAAGACAATAGTAGCCTACTCAGTGCTTAAGGCAGTGAGTCAGTAATGAACTTCATAGAAGCTGAAATTTGAAATCGACAAACAACAACAGTAACAATTTGATAACTGGCATAAATCATCTAGTACTTCATAAAAAAGTTCCAAAGCGATCAATAAAACACACCTGAAATAATTAGAAAAAATCAGCTTGGAGTTCTCCGTAGCTGAGTGAGGGAGGCGACAGGCTACACTACTGATTTTATGAGGAGCGAATATGCTCCCTCTCTTCTCCCGCAACTCATCTACAGATCTACAGAAGCTAAGGCTAACAAAGACCCTAAGATCCACTCTAAGGTTAGCCCGAGAGAAAGAAGAGAGTAGGGGTTAAAAGAAGAGAATAAGGAGTTAAGTAAGTAGCAAAACCAATCATTCCTGGGTTAACATGCATTCAGAAAAGGAGAGGGAAAGACTCACCATCATCATCTGTCGGCCACTGCAGACAAGTAGGGAAAATAGTCGAAGAGAATAGGAAAGAGGTGAAAGATGAAAAGTAGTAAAATAAGAACTCTTACAAACCATGCAAACAGTCTTAACTCAAACACTGTCATACCATGCAAACTACAGACATGCAAGTAAAGAGATGATAAGAAAAGAAAAAAGTATGAAGAGTATTACAAAAAGTGGGTTAGTTTACGTTATGAGCTACATGTAAGTTCGTGTTAGTCTAATTTTTTTTTTTTGCTGGCATGTCACAAGCTGGGATTAATCGTCAACAGACTCAAATCTCGCCCATTACCCCCAGAGCTCCTGCTGCTAATTGTTTTATTATTTAAAACGACGTTAATATTTTTAAAATGCCTATCTAAACGGTTTTTAAACATATTAAAGCTGGTAGAGTTCACGACAGACGCTGGAAGATTATCCATTTATCAATTACTTTAAACGTAAAAACGTTTTCAGCGATGATAGTAATGAAACGTCTGCACGTAATTTAAATCCGATATTACGAGTATTGCTATTATCGAAAATTAACAATTTGTCAAAATTTACGTTATCGATTTTATTAACGATTTTGAAAACTTCAATAAGCTCCCCCCTTAATCTCCAAGTTTCGAGCGAATGCAAGTCTAACTCTTTAATCCTATCACATAACACTTGTTGCGTAGTGACGGAATTACTTGCGTGGCACATCGCTGAACCCTTTCCAACCTATTAACATCCTCGCGCAAATACAGCACCAAAACTGAACGGCATATTCTAGGTGAGGCCTGACTAGGGACTTGTAAAGGGGCAATATAATATTCTTCGATTTAAATTAGAAAGTTCGCGATGAAGCCTAACATCCTATTAGCGTTTGCGCAAGACTCCAGGCACTGGATTCTAATTTTGAAATCCTTAGATACGCGTACCCCTAAATCTACTTCCTCGTCAACGCTCACTAACTGTCTATCATCCATCGTGTACGTGTAATTGTTGTTACGAGAACTTATATACAAAACTTTACATTTGTCTACGTTAAATTGCATCTGCCACTTATCCGTCCACTCCATCATCCTATTTACATCGTCTTGGAGCGTATTTCTATCGTCCACGTTAAGAACTTTACCACCTATTTAAGTATCGTCCGCGAATTTTGATATGTTACTGGTCAAGCCGACATCTATGTCGTTAATATAGATTACGAATAGCAATGGGCCTAACACTGAACTCTGTGGGACACCGCTACCTACATCCAACCACCCCGATTCACTACCATTAACAACGACTCTCTGTTTCCTGGAACGAAGCCATTCTTCTAACCAGTCAGCTACCTTGCCGCGTATACCGTGCGCTTTAATTTCGCAATTAATCTTCTATGCGGAACTGTATCGACCGCTTTTTTAAAGTCTAAATAAATAACGTCAGCCGCTCTATGCCTAGCGTATTCGCGCATATTTCATTATAAAACTCTAACAGATTAGTTAAACAAGATTTATGGCGTCGAAACCCATGCTGACACTATTAATCAAACAAAATCATGCAGCTTAGGGAATTCGTACACAAACAAAACATTCACATAGCACTTATACAAGAAACAAAACTAAAACGCACACACAAAACACCCACCATCCCTGACTTCACGGCGATCCGTCAAGATCGTACTGGGGGTAACGGGGGTGGACTCATCACTTACATACGTAAAAGCATTAGCTACACTGATGCTACCCAAAACATTACAAACACAATCCAAGCAGATAATGCGATAGAAATACAGGCAGTTAACATTAAAACACGAGCAAAACACAACACCACACTAATCAACATTTACATCCCACCAGATAGTTCACCTCAGGTGCCAGCCAATTACAATCCACAGTTACACAATGTTGCCTCTCTCACTAATGTCATCTTAGGAGGAGACTTCAACCCCAAAGACACTAGTTGGTACCTGCACAACCAAAGCAACACCAGAGGCGCCAACATAGCCACACAACTAAACAGCCTCTTCATTCTTAACAATACAGAAGAACATACACACATACCACATCAAGCAGGATACTCAAACTCCTCCCCAGACATAACGTTCTGTTCCCCCTCACTAGCAACACATACACAATGGAGAACAGAAAAACAACTGTCATCAGACCACCTGCCCATCATCATTACAACACATTCTACACTCTGCCCCAACAGCCTTAGGCACACTTACAGAAATTACAAGAAAGCTGATTGGAAACAGTTCAAAATACAGACTGAGGAACAATTCACCACATTAAACAGCACACCCATCATAAACATCAATACAACACTCAAGACATTTAATCAGATTATCAATACTGCAAACAAATACATACCCAAGGGCAACATTAGGAAATACAACCCAAATTACACTAGAGAAATAGCCCACCTCATAAGGCAACGTAACAACCTCAAATATAACACACAAACACCACACACAGAAGCCATAAAACAGCAGATACAACAGCTCAACACAGAAATAAACAACAAACTCAAAGAAAAACAAACAGAAACATCCAGGGAATTCATAACAACACTAAACCACTCCACAGATACATCCAGGCTATACAAGACTATAAACAGCATTACCCACTCTAACAGCGGCATTCACACCTCACACGCGGCTATCTGTCGCAGCCAAAATAATAACCCAATATACACACAACAAGCTAACATTCTAGTTAATCACTACGCAAAAATAAGTCACTTAAACAGAGACAACAACCAGAAACACGCAGATAGACAAACAGCCAGACACAAGAAAACCTACAGACTCGACACGACCATTACACCCTTCAATGCAGACCAGACCACCAAGATCATCAAAAACATTAAGAATTCGAAGGCTACTGGACCAGACAACATATCTAACATACACCTTAAACACTTGGGCCCACAAGGAATACTAGCTCTCACAAATATCAGCACATATTCATACCAACACTGTATTATTCCTGACATATGGAAACAAGATAAAATTATTACACTACTCAAACCAAACAAAAATCGAACAGAACCAGGTTCCTATAGACCCATTACTTTACTATGCCCACCTTCCAAAGTAACAGAAAGACTAATCTTACTAATCACCAACCCACACATTCCACTATCGCCTACTCAACATGGATTCAGACCTCACCACTCAACCACGACATTACTGACTAACCTCACGCAGCACATCATGGACGGCATCAACTCCAGACGACCAGCTCAACGTACACTATTAGCAACAATAGACATTAGTAAAGCATTTGATGCTATCCCACGCTTCCCTCTCATAAACAAAATACTCAACACAAACATGCACAATAACACCAAAAGGTGGCTGAGCAACTATCTCTCAGGAAGGTACTCACATGTCACATTTAATGGCAAGTCATCCAAAAACAATCTTTTTCCGAACGGGGTCCCTCAAGGCTCTGTTCTCTCACCAATACTCTTCAACTTATACATGCATGACATTCCAACACCCACAGATAACAAGCTTACCTTATCATCATATGCAGATGATATCACTCTAACATCCACCCACAACAACATCGACACCGCTACAAATAACCTACAAACATACATAAACAGTATACAAGACTGGCTCACACACAATAGACTCAAAGTAGCTCCCACAAAATCAACCATCACCTTGCTTACAAGCAACACAAAAGAACACCAGGTAATTCCACAGCTTACACTAAACAACATCAACATTCCACACACTCACAGGACCAAAATACTTGGTGTCACATACAACACATCATTATCTTTAGCAAACCACATTCAGGACATTAAAAACAAATGTTCGTCAAGACTTAACACGCTTAGGGTACTAACAGACACAAACTTTGGACACCAGCAGGAAACAACATCACTCATATACAAACAATATATTCGCTCAGTTATGGACTATGCTAGCCCATGCTGGGCACCCATTATCTCAAACACACACATAAACACCTTACAAACAATACAAAACAACGCACTTCGTATCATTACAGGATGCACTCAAACAACACCAATAGAACACCTGCACACAGAAACAAAAATACTAAAAGTAAGGGAACATTTAGACATGAGGGGAACACAATTCATGGCAGCAGCGACAACTAACCCAGAACACCCTTGCCACTACATGTACAATCATGACCAACACCTCGCACCATTAAGGTAACACCAGAGAGACATTATAACGAAATATTCCATTCCATACCACGCCCCACAGACATCACACAGTACAGAAAACACATATACACACACCTAACCCACAAAGCACTGACACGACTCGGTCCGAATGCGGTCCTAGGTGCGAAGCCGCCACCCATTAACAGGTCAGAGATCAGCCTGAGCAGATCGGATCGAGTTAACTTAGCTCGATTGCGATGTGGACATCACCCAAACTTACGGACATATAAACACAGACTAGACAACTCCATAGACGACACCTGCCACCTGTGCCAGGACATACCACAAACAATTGAACACATTATGACAGACTGTACAGCTCTAGCACAACAACGAACACAACACAACATCACTAGTGCGCTGAACCTCTGGTCGACTCCGGAGAGGGCGATCGGTTACCTGCGTGCCGCCGGCTTGCTCGATCAGGGTGGGCTGATCGGCTAAACAACAACAACAACAACAACTATTAATCAAATCGCAACTTTCTAAGCGATCGACGATACGATTCCTAACTACGGACTCCAAAAGTTTACTGACAAATGACGTTAAGGAAATAGGCCTATAATTGCTAGCTACTGTGCGGTCGCCTTTTTTAAAAATGGGCGTAACGTTAGCTAATTTGAAGTCTTCAGGAATAATCACCGCTTCCAGTAACTTATTAAAAAATGTTGTTAAGGGGCCTACGATAACGTCGTTCAAATCTATCAAATGTCTAGGATAAAGCGCGTCAGGGCCTGGAGACTTGCTAACTTTTAGCTTATCGATATAATGTGCAATCTCACCCTCGTAAACAGTTATTTCATTCAAAATAGTCTCGCTACTAAATGGAACGATATCGTCCACGTCGGGGACATTATTTACGTCTTCTACGGTAAAAACTGTCTCAAAAAAGTTTTAAAAATACCCGCCATCGCCTGAGCGTCGGAAGTGAAAGCTCCGTTAGTGGCCACTAGAGGGCCTGTTATCTTTTATCGGCTTATGATTATTGACGTAGTCAAAAAACTTTTTCGGATTATGTTTACTATCCGCAGCTACAAGGATCTCAAAATTACGCTTAGCATTCCGAACAGATCTTTAAACCTGACGTCTAAGCTCGATATATCTATTAAAGTTAGCTACTGTGCCACTGCGCTTATTACGTCTATACGCACTGTTACGCTCGTTTATGAACTAACCTATTTCCCTAGTCCACCACTTGGGCTTACCATGATTACTAACGCACTTGGGCCTATGAGGAAGAAACTCCCTTTCGATTTACAAAAGACTTTGTTTAAACGCCTCCCAATGAAAATTTGCGTCTTTACCCATAAATAAGTTATCCCAGTCCACTACTCTCATCCAGTCCGCAAAACTATCCAAATTAGCCCTACGAAAATCAGGGACTTCTATTACGTTACTATCGTTACTGTTTTCTCTCAACAGCTTAAACCTAATAATTTGGTGATCACTACATCCCAAACTCTCACCTACTTCCAAACCTTTGACTATATTTTCGTCGTTCGTCATCACCACGTCTAAAATATTGTCACCACGCGTTGGTTTGGTAACCATCTGTCGTAAAAAATTATCTTCCATAAACTCAATCAATCTCAAACCCTCATTATTAACAGTAAAAGTCTTGTAATTAACAATTATACTATCCCGATTATTAATAAAGTTACTAACAAGTGTGTAAAATCTAGTATCGGTATCAAGGGGTTGAACGGGAGGTCTATAAACAACAACGAAATTAAAGCTAACACTACGCGCCCTAACTTCAACGCATATCGCATTAATTGCTGATGGAAAATCTATCTTAACTTCGATAGCCGTAAGGGAATTACGAATGTACAGCAAAACGCCGAAACGAATGTACAACAAAACGCTCGGAGTTGGTGATGAGTCAGATGTACCCTCTGGCTCCCTGGAGAGCAATCCCGCAATAATTTGCGAGCCAAAGTCCCTCTATGTCCCACTCGAGAATTTCAGACGAGGTAGTACATGAAAAAGTAAACATTTTGGGGGGTCTGTAACAACCTTTCCCCCTAGATCATTCATCTAAAACATGCTCCAATACAAACCCTAACATGCTTTTATCTTTTTTCATTGCCTAGGCCCAACATTAGGCCACCTGCGATAAGTAATAACAAGTTATGACCGAAAACATGCTGAACAGATCCATTTTTCACGCACAAATCCTATAAAAATAGAAGAACGAAGTGTGCGAG
Organism: Bathynomus jamesi; assembly: GCA_023014485.1. Classification (NCBI taxonomy): domain Eukaryota; kingdom Metazoa; phylum Arthropoda; class Malacostraca; order Isopoda; family Cirolanidae; genus Bathynomus; species Bathynomus jamesi. The sequence goes on from JAJOZX010002077.1 coordinate 203,869, forward strand.
TTCTAAAACTTATTTATTCCCCCCTAAATTTTTTCACAATTCATTTCTCAATTAATAATAACTATTAAATGCAATTACTGAGTTTTAATTAATTATTACCAATATACTTTGCACGGCAAATCATTATTGTGCTTATGTTTATGGGAAAATTATATATATAGATATAAAACACTGAACCCTGAGGGACACCGCTACCTATATCCAATCACCCCGATTCACTACCATTAACAACGACCCTCTGTTTCCTGGCACGAAGCCATTCCTCTAACCAGTTAGCTACCTGACCGCGTATACCGTGCGCTTTAACTGTATCGAACGCTTTTTTAAAGTCTAAATAAATAACGTCAGCTGCTCTATGCCTATCGTATTCGCGCACTATTTCGTTATAAAGCTGTTGTATTACCGCTCAAAATCTTCACGATCGCTTGTACTCATGCCCTCATAGTTAAAGTAATGTTTAGAGGGTGATAGACCTGCAAAGTTTAAACTGTCGTGAGTGAGGAAAGTGTAAGGCAAATACCCTTTTGAAACTTTAGCGTCTACGCCCATCACCTTGGGTACCTAGCTAATTTACAAGGTGTGAATAACAGGGTGTCTTTAAATTGAACATTTCCTCTTATCTGCATCTGTATAAGCGTGTTTTCTCTTTTCAAGGGATCACCCGTGAATATCCCTGAGGACTCGTGCTCAAGCAACTCCTTAGAAAGGAATTGTGTATCAAATTTTGCAGCGTTATGGGCAAGAATATAGTTATTTTTTTGAACTGGTCCGCAAGCTTGACAATATAGTTCACAAACAGTTTCACTAGGGAATCTCTTCCAGACACATTAAAAATGTTTGTCAGCTTACCACATTTGCGACATTCATCACATTGAACATTCATACATTCGTCACAAATGGTCTGACTTAAAAGTAAATGTGGGATAACTTCTTGTTTCGGGGTCCGTGTAGGTCTCTATATCGTAGTGCACAGTTATACAAGGCATATTTTGAGGTTTGGTGTCTTTCATATAACAAACATGCTTTATCCTATCCGCATTATATTTTGTATGGCATGTAGAGCAATGAATTTCATTACAGTTATGCCCGAACTCGCCGCTATCATTCATCGTACGAAACATGCCACACTCGCAATTTCTCATTTTCCTACACGTCCCATTTGATTTATGAAAGCCAAAACAGGTATTATTGAATAACGTGAGTCTATATACATTGCAATCTCTCTTTTCAGCTTCAACTATCAGGCTTTCACATCACAGGCATCACATATCAGGTATTCACAAGGAGCTCTACAGAATTTTTTCAAGAGCTCGAAGATTATAAGAAACCGGTCGAGGTACCCATAGTTATCAGATATAGCACTGATGATGTTGAGCGTAGCGGCATAGGGCCTGGGGTCGAGACTAGAGACGAACAGCTAAAGAACAACGGAGTGAGCCCGCAACACCTCGAGCATATGCATATTAAAAAGTAGTCTACCTCATACAATGAGGAATAAAGTTATAAGCAGAGTTGGGCATGTTACTTTCTATAAGTAACGGCGTTACCGCTACTGTTACATTGATACAAAAATAACGTCGTTACCGTTTCAGTTACTTCTATGAAAAGGTAACGCCTTTCCGTTACCGCCCCGCTACCATTACTTTTAAGAAAAGACTAAAGAGTAAAAAAGCCTTAATAATACTAAATTATACTGTAGATTATATGACAAAAAATCAAAACAAACTTAAATAATCGCGTGTAAAAAAAACTGATTTTTTAGGAGTATGTTGTTCGATTTCTGGAACACTAGTTTTTCAAAATTGGTATCTGATAGTTCTCCTCGTTTGGAGGAGCTAAAAGCTAATTAACAGCTAATAAATGATACTAGTCAAATGACCAATTTGAAAGTAACGAGTAGCGAATAATGATTGAAATCGCTCTAAAAAGTAGTGCCGTCACCATTTTCGTTACATCTCAAAAGTAACAGCGTTGCCGCTACAGCTACTAAAAAAGTAACATTGTTACGTAACGGCGTTACTAGTAACGCCGTTACTCCCAACACTGGTTATAAGTCTTTATAACCTATTGAGTGAGGCTGTTGTTGAAAGAGCAAAGGTACATGGCTCGAATATTATTGATATCGTACATGATTTAGTGAGAGTGTGGGATAGGCCTTGACCAATAGGATGGGAACATATTAAAGCTAGACTACAGCAAATAAAAGTTCCAAAAAACGATGATAAGGCAACCAGAACAGGTTTAATGACTTGGGGCAAGCAATGAATGTATCACAGCGGAGCACGCCTTCGCCCCCAGCGGCAACACTCTGAAGAGGAAGAAGAAGAAGAGGCCACCCAGCAACGCCCAGCCGTACCCGCGCGCCTCTAAAATATGCAAATGGCTAACATATTAAGAAAAGGTTATTATGACATTTCTAATCCAGCCTCCTACGGGGGAATTAACAGAGTGTACAGAAATGTTTATAATAAGGGAAGAGAGAAAATGGATGTTCTACAGATCTACAGAAGCTAAGGCTAACAAAGACCCTAAGATCCACTCTATGGTTAGCCCGAGAGAAAGGAAAGAGGAGGGGGTTAAAAGAGGAGAATAAGGAGTTAAGTAAGTAGCAAAACTTATCATTCGTGGGCTAAAATTCATTCAGAAAAAGAGAAAGAAAGACTCCCCATCATCATCCACCGGCCACTGCCGACAAGTCGGATAAATAGTCGTAGAGAATAGGAAAGGGGTGAAAGATGAAAAGAAGTAAAATAAGAACGCTTACAAACCATGCAAACACAGTCTTAACTCACTGTCATACCATGCAAACTACAGACATGCAAGCAAGGAGAGGATAAGAGAGAAAAAAAAAAAGGTATGTAAAGTATAACAAAAAGTGGGTTAGTTTACGGTACGAGCTACATCTACGTTCGTGTTAGTCTAATTTTTTTTAAAATAATTTTATTGCTGGCATATCACACGCTGGCAAGTCACAAGTTGGCATTAATCGTCATCAGACTCAACCTCGACCACCACCCCGAGAGCTCCTGTTGCTAATTGTTTTTTTTTAAATTTTAAAACAACGTTAATATTTTTAAAATGCCTATCTAAACGGTTCTTAAATATATTAACGCTGGTTGAGTTCACGACGGGCGCGGGAAGATTATTCCATTTATCAATTACTTTAAATGTTAAAAGTTTTTAGCGATATTATGATAGTAATGAAACGTCTGCCACGCAACTTAAATCCGTTATTACGAGTATTGCTATTATCGAAAGTGAACAGGATGCTTATACACTTTATAAACCCGTGAGAAGGTTTAAAACTGTCAAGACAGTAGCCGCCTCGACTGATTTTATTTGGCAGGGTGACTTAACTGACATGCAAAGGTATTCGGTGTATAATACTGGCTACCGATACATACTATTTATAATGGATGTATTCTCTAGATACGTGTGGCTAATTGCGCTGAAAAATAAATCGCCTGAAACAGTTGCTAAAGCTACTAAGACGATGATGTTAAGGGAGAATAGGATACCCGGATAATTTTGTACAGATTTGGGGAAAGAATTTATAGGCAGAGCTTTTCAGAACATTTTGACGGAGCTTAATATCAGTTATTATGCCTCCAATTCTATGCGTAAGGCATCTTTAACCGAAAGAGTGCAGCGTACCATAAAAGAACGTATGCATCGTTATTTTTCGTATAAAAACATATACAGGTACATAGACATTCTGGAACAGTTGGCTTCATCCTACAACCGCTCACGCCATCGCATGATTGTTACATCACCTAACGAGCTTTTAAAAAGAGGCCCACATACAGAGCCTGAGGCGCTAAAAGATAGTCGCAGAGCATCGCCACACAATGTGCGTTTTAAAATCAATGATTCTGTGAGACTGTCACGAGCGAGGAATAAATTTTAAATTTGCGAAAGGATTTGAGCAAGAGTGGACTCAGGAGATTTTTAAAGTTAGATCTATGAGGCCTAAAGACGAAGTGATGATGTATTACGTTTTAGGTTTGAATGGTGAAGAAGTTAGGGGTGGCCTTTATGCGAGGAGTTGTAGAAAGTGACATTTTATTTAGGAAAAAGTCTTTAAAATTGAAAAAATTTTAGTAAGCAAAGGTACAGGGAAGAGAAAGATGTATCTGGTGAAGTGGTTAGGGTACCCTGAAAGCTTCAACTCCTATGTAAAACCTGAAGCAATAATTAAACTTAAGTAGTATACAAAATGTTTCTTAAACACTTCTACGTGACACTGCCCTCTTCTGCCTCTTTGGGCACGCATCAGGACAATACCCTGTCCAACTTTATAACAGAGCTCCATAGACCTAACGATTTGGGGCGTGAATTATATGAGGTCGGATTGTGCAAATTTCAACTGACCAGCAAGTTTTTAAGTATTGAGAAGAAAGAGGTCGTTTTTATGATTCTTAGAAGGCGCGATGAGTGTGAAAAATTAGGTGTAACCTTAGATGATACTATTCATTCAACCTGGAGTGGGGAGGTGCGGTACTACAGTGCAGAAGTAACACTAGGGCCGGGGCATTATGACACAACCGAGGATCTTGTGAGAGACTTAAATGGGAGTCTGAAAAGTTCAAACCTTACATTTGATTTACATTTTGAAGTTAACAAAGACACTCCGGCGGCCATATTTTGTTGTTAAAATCAAGGGCTACTAGAAGTATTAAGGACAATAACTTGTTCAAAATTATACCTGAGGACAGATATGGCCTAGCCTTCCAAAGAGATACTTTTCATGAATTACCATATGACCTAGTCAACTTATTATACCAACTAAAATTGGAGAATTTGAACAATAGCGGGTCTTCCTCCCCTATGTTATATTTACAGTGACATTGTGGAACATCAATTTCTTGGGGATAGTCATGTACGTCTGTTGTGCATTGTGCACATTCCCAATCATAGAGGAAAGAGTTTGAGCATTACATATGATAAGCCTCATTACGTTAAAGTTGCACCTAACCTACTAAGCAGTATTTCAATATACTGTATATAAGAACGATTGAGGGAAAAAAGTTTCCATTCGGTAATGGGAGCTTAACCGTGTAGCTTCACTTCCGGAGTATTGCGACAGAATGACACAGAGGCCATTTTTCGTCTACAGAGGAGTGAGGTATCAACGTGGAAGCGGTATCGGGTCAATTTTTTCTGCCATACAGTATTGCGCATTGCTCTGCCCTTACTGAAAAGTGGGGCCAGGTATTTTGGAAAGAAAGCCCTACAATCAGCGCTTAACACATTTGAAGATATAATGACAGGTACAAAGCCTAAAGAATTTTTCAGAAAGCATTTACGCAGTACACGGGATGAAATCGTCGAAGATGCGAAGAGAAAAATGCGCGGTAGGGGTTTTAGAAGAAGAAAGAAAAAACAAAAGATTACTATGTATATGGGGAAGAAAGCGTACTGTACGGCGTGGAAAAAAAAGGATAAATAAACAGTCAACTCGTGGTGTAAGGCGTGAAAGGGGCTCAAAAGGAAAAAATAATGTTTGTTCTAAGTGTATGAAACTGGTCGTGGACTTATTTTTTAAAAACTAATATAAGATATATCTGATGCAACTGTCTCTCATAAGTGATTGTACAACTGAAGTCGAAGGCTGCATTAACGATTGCTATGGCCCATTTTATACACCCACACAATCCGAGTTAAATTCCAGTTAAATCTCCTTGATGTGCCCCCAACGTAAACAAGTATTGTGGAGTCCGAATTCGTTACAATTCATCCTCTCATCGCTATTGGATCAACAACTGCCCCTATAGATCTAGTTCGTGATTTCATCGTTAGGGAGCCATTTGTTTGACCCTTCACATTCGGATGGCACAGATTGTGAAGAGGGTTACGCAGTATACCCTGAAAATAACTTCCTATTTACGCTAATAAGTCAGTGTGAAGTGTACTTAAACCAAACAAACGTTTCGCTAGGGGGTAGCTATCATCATTATAAAGCCTATTTAAAAACTGTTTTAAATTTTACGATGCCAAAGATACACATTTAGCGGCACAGGAATATTACACGACCCAATTGATGAACAGTGTAAAAAATAAATTTAAAAATTCTAAAAAGAAGGGTTATGATTGTTAGAGACGATTACACTGTAATTTTTACCACAAGAAAAAATGCTTTTGAACGGTGTTGAAATGAGAATCAAAATTATATGCACAGCTCCCGAGATATGCTTAAATCTGGATAAGGGTAGCAAACAATCTATTAAGCCTACTGTTGTACACATTTTAGACATATTTTAGAGTTCGACGCGTGAAGCTATCCGCCACCAAACAGATGGAAATTGAGAAACGAAACGCTTGTTGAAAGATACAGTTAAATATCCAACGAGTCGCTTGAATTTAAAAATGCATAGTCACAGCCGGTGTAACTAGCAAGCAGATAGAAAATGTGGCATTGGGTATGCTCACTTAGCGCGTCCTTATTGGTACGCTCGACCATAAAGCTATGTTGGCAGGTATAAGAATTCGACTTTCAAGTCCCAAAATTTTGACGTAAAAAGTATAAATTTGCATATTAATGGCGCATCTGTTGATGGACTTTTGGAAGTGAATTACCCTACAGGCACAAAGTTTCCTTATGTTCACGCGCATACCGCAATCTGCCCCGCGATATTAATGGCTGTGATGTATTTGACGAGGTGTGAAAATAGACGAGTTTATAAATGGATACACCTTTTACGCTTTTGAGCTTTCGCCTGATCAATGTGGTAGCGTAAGCACACATCTGAACCACCATTTACCAGGCAGCCTTGGGATAAAATTTGAATTTGGTGAAGCATTATCTACTCCGATAAGTGTGTTGTTTTACTTTGAAAGTCAGAGCATCGTTGAGATTGACCGTTTCAGAAAAGTATCTGATGATTTTTAAAAAAATGGATTAAACAAGATACGCAAGGTAATGATGCAGGATTATTTCACGCGAAACATATTCGTTGGAACTTATGCAAAAAATGAAAAATTGAAACACCCGATTACGAAAAAAATGCTGCATTTATAGTAAACACCGATTTTCTTGGTAGCCATGGTACCCACTGGTTCGGGATATTTGTTTGAAATAGAGAATGTATCTATTGTTATGACTCTTTAGCACTATAATTATGGCTCGTCTCCGTAATTATGAGCTTTATAAAACAGCTATGTATACCACGAATTTTGTGGAACCCACAGCGTTATAAAAAGTTTATTGTCATATGTGTGTGTGGACATCACTGCCACTGCTTTGTTTCATTTCTTGCTCGTGGGAACAGCTATTCAGCTCTCTTAAAAAAGATGGATTTGTGCAATTATGAATCTAATAATATCCTCATGTTTAGCGAGGTAGTCAACAGATTCGTATTTGTAAATGAAGCAAAGACGCCTATTTTATAAATCATTCCAAACAATTCAAATCGAATCGAATCTCGAATCGAATCAACTGTACACATATAGATTAGAGTGTTTCTACACACAGTTAGTAATAAGCATAAAATTAATTAAATTTTCTTGAGAACAAAGGAAAAAGTAAATCCTTCTAAAAAAAATGTATTAAGTATTTGATCATCAGGAGGAACAATGGTATTAAAGTATGATAAAAGTGTTATTGCACAAGAGATTGGTCTCAGTATAAAGACTGAATTATAATCTAAGTAAAAATAAAAGTGTTCATTTACGAAAGCGTTCTTCAGAACATCGTAACTGATGTTGTTTACCGGACTTAATGAAGATTGGAAAATATCGAATCGGAGCCGAAGCTAACGAATCAAATCGAATCTTCTCTCCTGATTCGAAACCAAATCGAATCTCGAAGCTTCGCAGGGCCCTAATATACAGTGTGTCCGTAAAGTCATGGTGGGATTTTAAATAGCTATATTATTGCAACGAAACATGATAATTTGATGAAAAAAAGGCAAATTGAAGAACAACTCTAAAAGAATAACTTTATTTAACGTAGTTCGATATGGGCTCCTCTGGTAGCCCCGCAGACATCTAGTCGGTGATGTGTGTCCGTAAAGTCATGGTGGGATTTTAAATAGCTATATTATTGCAACGAAACATGATAATGAGATGAAACAATGCCAAATTTAAGAACAACTCTCAAAGTTGTATCTTGTAGTTAGTCTAGGCTAAGCTTAACCTTTATCTCGTAGTTAGTCTAGGCTGTCCACATGCCTATGTTGAACATGAGCGTAATAGCCCGAAAGTTAATGTGTGGTGTGCTCTAGCACGAGATCGAGTGATTGACCCATTTTTCTTCGCGGAACCCACTGTGACGTCACACAACTACCTCGCTATGTTGGAACATTTTGCAGTACCCCAATTTATTGACAATAATGTCATCTTTCAGCAAGATGGTGCTCCTCCACACTATGCCAACGTTGTTCGAGAATTCCTTAATGAAAAATTTCCACAGAGATGGATAGGAAGAGGAGGATGGAAGCCATGGCCTCCACGCTCTCCGGACCTGACACCTTTGGACTTTTATTTGTTGGGTTACGTCAAGCAAAGCGTGTACAGTGTACCCATTAGGGATATTCATCACTTGCACGAGCGAATCACGGAAGCTATCGCATCCGTCACTCCTGATGTTCTTGGGCGTGTGTGGCTGGAATTAAATCACCGCCTAGATGTCTGCAGGGCTACCAGAGGAGCCCATATCGAACTACGTTAAATAAAGTTATTCTTTTAGAGTTGTTCTTCAATTTGCCCTTTTTTCATCTCATTATCATGTTTCGTTGCAATAATATAGCTATTTAAAATCCCACCATGACTTTACGGACACACTGTGTATATATATATATATATTATATATATATAATATATATATATATATATGTATATATATATATATTATAATTTACCGCCGCAATAAGGGAGAACTGGGTGTTAATAGTTAAAACTGTACTACAGTTATTTATATAAATGTAATAAAAAAAATCTTGTTCCTAATTTTATATCCGTTAAAACTATATATATATATATATATATATATATATATATATATAAGATCACCCAAACCCGCAAAGAAAAGAACTAAAACAGTGTTTAAAAAGGCTAATTAATTTCAGCCGGTCACCACCAATCCATTTTCAAAGCCATAAACTAATTAAAATTCCCAACAAGGTTAAAATCTTCCGTCCTGCGGAAGAGCTGAAGTATAAGGACGGAAGTTTTTAACCTTGTTGGGCATTCTAACTAGCTTATGGCTTTGAAAAGGGCTTGGTTGTGACCGGCCGAAATTAATTAGCCTTTTTAAACATTGTTTTAGTTCTTTTCTTTGCGGGTTTGGGTGATCTTATACTGTTGCGGTAAATGCAGTCAAAGTTTTTATATGGTGGGTCGTTCTTACTTAGTGTGAAAAAAAAATTCATAATCGTGCATCGGCATGGGCTCCCAAACTTGCCTATTCCCTTAAAAATAGCACCATAAAAGTTTCAGGTTTCTACATTTTATTCTTCCTCTGCCCCAAAGACCTAAAAGTTTGGCATTTGTAGGCATGAATTTTCACGTATTGTAGCATATTGGAATGTTTCATGCAGTCTCCAGAAATTAAATCGTATTATAAACTTTCGTGTAAGTATGCAACTCTTAGCTGATAAAAGTTATCTGGTATAGCTTTTATCACCCAGAACTCACCACGAGGAGGTGGCTGCATTTCGAGTTCCATCCGTACCCACTCAACCGTCAAACCATTGGACACGCCGTTATCTTTGAGTCTAAGCAGTTTTCACTTTGTAATCTTTTTTTGAGTCAAGAACACCCATAAGGGCTAGAGATTCAATCGTTGTCGTGATGAATCCCTCTCTGCGCTTAGCGCAACAAACAGACATTAAGGCTTCAGTTACTAATTTCACGCATCGTTCTACAGCTTCAGTGTGACATAGCATTTTTTACAGAAAGTGGGAAGAACTGAAATCACGGATGTGCAAAATATGCGTTTCTTCCAATTACATCGTTTATGATATTTTTCTCTTTGTTTTGCAAGTACCGTGAGCATTTAACCAAGAGATGGAAATGCTTTGCTCCATAATTGCAGTAAGGAAAAGCTTTAATGTTGAACCACACTGGAGCATATACTGTTCTTACGTAAGTTGATAATTTGATAAGATTCTCAGATGGATTTTCTGTACTTATATACAAGTGAAGGATTCTGTTTCCAGTTGTTATCCATCTAGAATACGACATAGGACAAGGATTCCTCTGTGCTAACTCTTTTGGGCAATGTCCTAATGACTGCTTTGCATATTCCATGTAAATATTTTTGATCCTTGCTCAAGTCTTTTAGTTTGCCAATGATAGGTAAGGTAACTTCAGTACAGATTGTTTAAAATCTTACGACAGAGTTTTGCTCGCATGTCATTAAGGTTTTGCCTATTGGAGAAAATGCGTTGGGTCCGTGTGTTGCACCATCAAGGTGACCTGTAAGATAGCGTAATGGTAATTCATTGGTATGCATCAGACATATGAACCACTGAAGCGGACGTCGACAGTGAACTTCAAGAAGCCTTATCACTCCTCCTTTCATACCTGGATTTACTACAGCGCCATCGAACCCTACAGCATCGAATGAATCTAATAGCATACTTTTCTCTTCCAGAAAGTCAACAATTCTACATTTGATTGCATTTGCTGTTCCTTTTTTGTAAAGTTATGTGCCCAAGGTATTTAGAATTTGGTTCTGCCAATATAGATATATGCTCTTCCTTAGTGATTTTTGGATAATATCGTTCTCCTGCTTTTTCAGTGACTCTTGTACGGTCTTTTTGTCCATCAAAATAGAGGCCTAGAGGAGTATCTGGCAAAAAACAAGGTGCCAACGGCTGCCTGCATTTTTCTCGTTCTCGTGTGATTTTGTTTTTATCGATAACCATTCTTGTATCATTTTCAGTAATTACCTTTATGTCTTCTAGAACAGCCGAGGCCAAAGCTGCAGCGCTGCGATTTGAAATGTGTCTATCGGCTTCTCTGGTTAAAGTTGGGAGATCCACTTTCGGTATTCTCTGTTTAGACGTTGATGGCTGATCTCTTACTTATTTTAGCTGTTCCTCTTCTCTTTCACTAGCAGAAATATTTTCTTCTTCATTGCTGCTAATATCTGATATATTGCAGTGAGCGTTGGCTTCATTTATGCTCATTCTTTTAGCTTTATAGCATTGTTCTTCACTTTCTAATTTGCCTTTCATTCTTTGTACCAACTGTTGCGTTTTCATTTTATCAACATTACTTCTCATCACTTTTCTACTTGAACGCTGATCAAATAAAAAAATTTATCTTCTTTAGGCACTTTATCTTCTTTCCGACATTTACACGTGTTTGAATCTATATTACATTTGCATGCTGCAAATGTCAAAGAGTCTCTTGCTCTCTTCTCTGAAATTTGACAGCCTTTGTTTGTAAGATTCGGTATCTTTACGCTGCTTGTAAGGTTTTAAAACATTACGATATTTTGAGCAAGAGGTTCGTATTTTTTCGAAGACGCGCTTATGAGAAATTACTGGAATACTGGCCCTATGCCAAACACGTTCGACTTCACCAGCAACATCTTCCGCATTTTCAGCTGACAGCATAGGTGCCTCTGTTTTGATCCGTTTAAGGATACAAAACTTCATAAGATCTTCATAAGTGGGTAAAAAATTTGTGGGTAATTCACAAGCTGACCCAAAAATTGGGCACTGAACTTGACTCCTAGTGAGAGCCATAACAACTATGATACTAATTAAGTTCTCTATACGGTATTTGCTGAAAATATATATCATACAAATAATCATAAATTCCTGAAAAGACAGAAAATTAAGACTGACAATGACAAATAAGAAAAATGAGTGAATAACGATTTTAAGGGAAACGAAACAATTTACAAGCCTAATTTCAATGCCTATTACCAGAGAATATAATAAAACATTTTCCGGTTAATTAACCCCTTGAGGCTGATGTGGGGTTTCGTGATTTATTAATTTTGTAAATCATGCGAATCACTATCACTGGCAAAAGAAATGTTTGCGGCAATAATTTTTGAAAAATAAAACAAAAAATACAATTGTACCCACCCACGTGAACGTTCACAAAGCAACTGATGCAGCCAGTGGCCACTGGCCAGACCTCAAAGAGCAGATTGACTCACGCGGCCCTCAGCCAATCATAATTACGGACGGAGCTGATCTACCTATGACATCATAATTTTTATGCTTAAAAGCTAAATAATACAGCTATAACCTCGAGAAGAAACCAAAATTATTCGACATTACTCTCTCATATCATTAATAAAACTGTCTTTATGAGTTAATGTAAATAATAAAATGCCTATTTTACTGCATCAATGCACTTCTTGGGGCAGCGATAATTATTTCACGAAAATTTTTGGTATAATGCTCCGTATATTAATACGCAACTTTTGTGACCTCTGCCGATTTGAAATTCAAAAATGAATTTTTTCGACCCAACTAATACATATATATATATATAATGTGTAAAAATGAAATTATATATTATTGCTACTCCTATTTTTATATGTGCGATAAAATATTGAAGCCAATATTACGTAAAAAATGTGATGTATACAAATAAACAAAATTACACACACACACACACACACACACACACACACACACACACACACACACACACAAGAAAAAAGAATAAATCTTACATAGTTTCTTCGATTATCTCGCATTCCGTGTTTCGGGGCCCATCTTCGTATAAAACAACCGGATCGTCCCTAAAATAAAAAAGATAAATATTACAGTAAGGTGCGCTCAATTATTATTATTATTATTATTATTTTCACAGAATATAGAGTGAGATAAATATATCGTAATTATTTTAAAATAAAATCGTTTTCTTACCACTCAAGATCGCTGATTTGATCTTCCTGTTCCAAAGTACGATCAAATTGTACCACACACCGAAGTATATCCTCGTCAGCGCTTTAAAATAAAAAGTGTAAATGTAATAAATAACTTACTCCTAATTTATAGTTCTTAAAAGTATATACACACACACACACACACACACATATATATATATATATATATATATATTATATATATATATATATATATATAGAGTGGAGTGAAGATGGACCAAAATTTTTTTTTCACATATCGAATTGGAATACCGGCAAAAGTTTTCAACGGGCTACTGTCAATGTCACTCAAAAATTTGATGTCCCTTGAATTAATTGTTTAGGGTCCCCAGCGAGGGCAAAAAATCGCTTCCTAATTTGAACATTTCTGGCAGCATTCCGCTACCTTGTGTATGTATTATTTATATATATATATATTATATATATATATATGAACAAAGTACACAGAACTCACCACGTCGAGGTAGCTGCACATCGAGTTCCAGCCTTGCCCATCCCAATCACCCAACCTTATTATGAACTTTTGCCTAAGTCTTATTCCTTTTCCTGCTTATCGAACTATGTTGTGATTTAGTATTGAAAAACGGCATTATTTTTCTTGATTCCAATCTCACACGAATGAATCCATCCCTTCGTTCTTTTCCACAAACTGTAGCAGCTGCTTCTGTTGCTAGCTTAATACATCTTTCTACAGCCTGTGTGTGACATGGCATCCCAAGTATGCCTCCAAAATCTGACTGTTTGGAAGCGAGTTCTCTCAATTCCTTCTCCGATAATTGCTGCAAAAGCGGAGGACTTACTCTCCCTTCTTCTTTCCAGTTAATAAGATCAATGTATTCTTTTGCTCCAAAGTTCAGCCTTGGTATTGTAAACTTTCGGATTATCTTTTGTGATTTGCTTCTTGCAAGCATAATTCTTCGAATTGCGAGCTCTCTGATGTGCTTCTGATCATCAGTGATCATGGAGAGCAATAGGTTCTCTGGGTGAGCAAAATAAGCGTAGCGTTGTATTGAAGAATCCACAACGTTTCTCAGCTCAAGTGGAAGGTATCTTGATCTTGAAATGGTTTCCCAGACATGTCTTCCTCCTTCTATGCATGAAGATTTTGACTTAATGGTAAACCACATTGGAGCATAAACTTTCATTACAAATGTTGCTAATGCACGAAGGTTCTCTGATAGTTTATCTTTAGTAATGTACACGCGTAGAATTCGATTTGCTGTAGTTATCCACCTTGCATGAGATAAAGTTCCTGGATTTTTTGCAGACAAATCCTGAGAGCATTTGCCTGAGCACACAGCTTTACAGAATTCAAGCAAATACTTCTGGTCCGTAGTTAAGTCTTCATTTGCTATGTATGGTATATCAACTTCAATTTTATCAAACCCTGCAACTGGAAGTTCACAATTTTTCAGTGCTTTGCCAATTGTTCCAGAGAAGGTATCAGATCCTGTTTTGCTCGCATCAATGTTATATAACAAGTGGCGAAGTGGAAGTTCGTTAGCGTGCAAATGACATATTAGCCACTGCAAAGGTCTACCTAATGCCAATTCTAAGAGGCTAATAATTCCATTATGCCTTCCTGTGTTTACAGGAATTCCATCCATTTTCTGATAAAAACTGAATTAAAGAATCTTTAATACCATGAGCAGTACCAGAGACAGGTGCAATATGACCAACATAGCAAGACCTTGGTTCTCTTACTAAGGTTATGTGTTCTTCAATGACCGACTTGTAATAATATTTTTTACCTTGCTTGATATGACATTTAGGTTTATCTTTTCTTCCATCAAAAGAGCTTTTAAGTGTTTCTCATTATCTTCTTGTTGCATTTTATGCCGTATTTTCGTCCTTTCTCTTCTAATTTTACTCCTGTCAATTACGAGGGAGGTATCCTTATTTCCTATTAGACTAACATCTTACAGGGAAGCAGATGCCAAAGATGCACCTGCCCTGTCAGATATGCCGTATCTATCACAAACTTTTGCAACATTTCCTAAATTAACTCCTACTTGTTAATGCGAGTTACGGTCTAGCATCATCAACAGCTCTTGTTTGGGTAGGGCTTGATTCTTTCCTTGAGCAAGCTCAAATGTTACCCTCCGAATCAGAAGAATGAAGGCCTAGGCCTACAGCATCATCATTAGTTGAAATGCTAATTCGAGAAAGTTCCACTTCTTTTCGTTTCATATTCTTTTTAATTTTTCAGTTGTTATTTTATCTATGTTTCCAATTGAAATTTTTCTATCTCCTCTTTGATCAGTGAGAAATTTTTTCTCAATGCGAGGAACCTTTTTAGTTTTATCACAGTGATATAAATCAAACTCACATTTGCAGCTAGCAATATCAAATAAATTTTTAGCTTTTTCTCTGAACAACTGTAATTTGGTTTGATAATTTGGGTTTCCTTTTCTTCCTTTGTATGGCTTTATCAACACCATATATTTATTATGATAGGAGCGAATAAGCCGCAAAACTCTTTTGTGAGAAACTGTCGGAATTGAGGTTGGAAGCCTATTGCTATTTAATTCTTTAGCAGCGCCAAAAACTGGGCATATACTACACTGCCTTGTCTTTACTTTTTTATCCATTTTAATATTTCTGAAAAAATAGAATTAATGTAATTAAATCAGAGAATTACAAGAAATAAATAATTACACATGCAAAAACGGTTAAGTAGTTATACTAATAGGCTAAGCTAAACTGTAACATATCTCGTCACTGCACAAACTTTAGGAAGACTGAGTGACTGAGGCTCAAAATGTGACGGTTGATCAAGGTCAATGGGGAGCCTCTTACTGAAACAGCAGCTACTTCAAATTTGGTGGACATTTAAATTCGCGTCATTTGCAACTTTTCCTAGGTATTCCAAATTGGTATTCTAAAATTCATACTATCGCTCCACCCTAATATATATATATATATATATATATATATATATATATATATACACACTGTATATTACCCATGTTTTTATTATTTAATAAAATGTTGAAAATACTCGGTTTATTCTTACCCCACCACACACACACACACACACAAGAAAAAAGCATAAAACATTGTTTCTTCAACTATCTCACATTCCATGTTTCGGGGCCCAGCTTCGTATAAAACGACCGGATCGTACTTAGAAGAAAAAAGAAAAATATAACAGTAAGCCGTGCTTTAGTATAATTATTATTATTATTATTATTAGTAGTAGTAGTAGTAGTATTTTCACAGGAGTAAATTCTCGTCAGGACTTTAAATTAGAAATATAAAAAATTAAAACTAATGCGCCATTCATTACAAAAGAGCTTTTATGTAAGAGGAACTAAATAGTTACATGAGGTTCTAAAGCATACCCTTAAGCAATAGACTGCTTTCGGTTTACATAATGCTTACATAATGTAGTAGGCGCTAATCGAATTGTTTGTGTTTCTCGGGGAGAAATCAGGGTGAGGGCCTTGAGGTGCCAAATCCTGTAGAGCTTGACTCGAAAATAAGCTGTCGCTGTTCGCACGCCCCATCAAATGAACACACGCATAAGGTCTGTAAAATAATAATTTATACGTAGAAAATGGGATATATATATATATATATATATATATATATATATATATATATATTGTGTATATACTGTATATATATATATACATATATAGTATATAACTAAAAATATATGCATGAATCCTGGTTCTGAATGTATACAGATAAAATAGCTACTCACATAGTTCCTCTTTATAAATCATTAGTTAGACCCCATTTGGAGTACGCGGTCCAATTTTGGAATCCGCATATGCGAAAAGATATAGACAAAATCGAAAGAGTTCAAAGACGAGCAACTAAGATGATTCCGTCGCTTAGGTCAAAGTCGTACGAGGATAGGCTTAAGTAGTTAAAATTGACTACACTCGAGACTAGGAGGCTAAGGGGTGATCTAATCCAGGTTTTCAAAATTATGAATGGGTTCGATATCGTAGATAGAGATAGCTTTTTCGAAATATCTCAACATAATAGGACTAGAAATAACGGGTGTAAGTTGAGAAGTAGAAGGTTCGAGACAGCAGTTGCCAAAAACTTTTTTACGCATAGAATAGTAAATAGGTGGAATAGTTTGCCGGTAGAAGTAATTAGTAGCACGCCTATAAACATGTTTAAAAATCGATTAGACGCATATGTTGATATATTGGGTGTAGTTTAAGGTAGTAAAATTAAGGCTTTGTGGTGATAGATCCCACAGCTCAACACAAGTGTTGTGGGATATAAGGAGGCAGCATCTTGGGTTAGGGGATACTCTCTGTCCTTACACACCCCATTTAAAGAGATTCCTCTGCCGAGCGGTGCCCCCCATGGTACTGTGAGGTATTGTAAAACTCATGAACTTCACTTGCCCCACAAACACCTTTAAATGGGAGACCCAAAATGGGTGCACACACATTTCTACATTACTGTACAGTCTTTACAGCCACACCTACACTTTTCCTCCTAAGTATATATATTGTAATGTATATGGTTGTAAATTTTGACTTGATCCGCAATCGATATGGACCGTGACTTATTTTTGGTTGGCAAGGTACTAGTATTGATGGATACCGTAATGAAATTGACTGGATTCTTTGGATCTGATATATTTGCATGTCGGTTATAAATAGATATAGAGTGTAATATATTTGTGGATAGTAGTCTATTATGACTTGATCCTCTGGATCCAGAGATTATATCTTTAGTTTTAAATCGATAATTAATTAGTTTTTAATTTATAATTATTTAGTTTTGCAAAAGTTGGTCATTGCGAATGTTCAGGCAGTTGTTACATAAATGTCTTATGTTCTTGTGGTTCGGAACCCAAGTAAAATTGTAGGTCCCCTCCGCCACCACGGAGGACATACACAATACACAATTACGAACACAGTTAGGTAGACCAGCCATGAGTGGATCCTAGGGTCTTTGTTGGTCTGAAACATTATAACATTATAACATCGTATCACAGCAGAGGTATAGAGGTGGCAAAGCATATTCCGATAGACAAGTGTATGGAAGAATCGATCATTTCACATAAAACAATAAACAGATAAAATTGGGCAAAATCACAGTAAATCACATAATCACAAAATCACAAAATCAGAATCACAAAAATTTCACAGAAAACACACTTCTACATAAATGTTGATACAGGAGAACTAACTTCTATATATTTTACTCAGAGCACTATTGAATAAGACAACTTCTGTGTATTTAGAACAAAGATATTTACAGAATATATATGAAGTAAAATTACTTACAGCTTGATATTGGGGTATTGGCTTGTATGCAACAACTGTAATGCTTCACCAGTAGTAAAATGATTCACATATATCGCTTCTACTGTTTTTATAGGGTAGTGAGAAGACCTCCTCTAGAATGGGGCATGCTAAAGAAAAGACTTCCCCCTCCCCCACACTTTCAGAAGGCAAACCATTCATTGATTGAACGAATTTTAGTAGGTGGTCGCTGAACGAGTTTTAGTGGGTGGTCCTTAAGTTTTTACCAAGTCGTGGGGAGAGAGAGAGAGAGAGAGAGAGAGAGAGAGAGAGAGAGAGAGAGAGATAGATTTTCTTTTTCTTTTAATATAAATTAGGCAGATAGAGAATTTTTACATTGAAGTATATATACATATATATTATAATTTTTCCACGAACAGAATCTTATGATAATATATATATATATACAGTGTGTATATATATATATATATATTACAACAAAATTTTATTTTCTATTGTTACATTATTTGCTTCTAAATGTAATTATCATAAATTAGTAAAGAAATTAACACTTTAATGGCATAATCTTATTAATAATCGATATGACCTCCTTTTGCTTTAATGACAGTTTCCACTCTGTGAGGCATAGATACGACAAGTTTCTGGATAACATCTTGTGCTATGCCATTCCACCATTGTTCTACAGTCTCTGAGAGAGAATCAAGAGAAGTTATATTCTTTTTAGCTTTCAGACTCTTCAAATGGTCCCAAAGGAAACTTCATAATTTGTAGAACACCTTCATCTTTTTTCTTGTTGAGATAGTTCATGCAAAGGTTAGAAGTGTGCTTTGGGTCTCTATCCTGTTGGAAAATGAATCCTTGACCACAAAGCCTCAATCTTGATGGTATTGTGAGAGTGTACGTGATTTTGTGAAGATCTCCAACTCCAGAATAACTGAAACAACCCCAAACTTGAATGTTGCCTCCACCATGTTTTACTGAATGTTTTATGCAGGGATCTATCAGTTTTTCGTTGGTTCTACGTCTAACATAAACTCTTCTATGATACCCAAGAAGTTCTACTTCTGGTTCATCAATAAAATAACTTTTTTCCAGTCGTTTACAGTAAAATTTCGATATCCTCTTGCCCACTCCAACCTTTTAACCTTATTTTGTTTCCTAAGTAGTGGTTTGGACACAGCAACTCTGCCATGGAAACCAGCTTTTATGAGTCTTCTTTTTATAGTAATTGTGCTTATTGGAGAGTCCCGTTGTTCATTTAACTGTGCTTGAATCTGTGTAGCTGTGGCTTTTCTGTCACGCAGTGATGTAACCTTGATGTAATGTTCTTCAGAATCAGTAGTCACTTTAGGTCTGCCAGATCTTGTCTTTGAAGAGCACGAGCCAGATTCTTTATATCCGTTTATAGTTCTTTGGACGACCCCTTTTGAAACGTTAATTTTTGCCGAGAACTAGCAGTGGGACATCTCTCTTGAAAGGGCAATTATTTGTCCTCTCTGGGATAAACTTAGTTCCTTAGATATTTCAATTACGGCCTGTAAAGAGAGAATAGAGAAAATTATTAATTATTTTTTAATCAAATTGCTACAATGTCATTGACTAATTGGTTTTATCAGTTATAATAGAGCAGTTGTTAAAATTACTGTATGAATACACTATCTTGAGGATTAATAACATTTGGCTACGGTCTGTCACCAACACCTCGACCAACAGGACCAACAGGACCAAAAAGGACCATTTCATTAATGTGTCCTTTCTTATGAAATAAAAGCTACATTACTTATACCTGTAGTAGAATATATGAAATACTATTTCTTGTAAAAGAAAATACCTTATTTTTGCGGATATAATTGTATTATTTTCTAAAAATTGTCTGAAACTGAGGTGAACGCAGACTTCTGAAGGCCACCGTATATACTACAGGCACTCAATATATTTTGCCCCACCCTTTTTTCTTAGCTACATAATAGGTCATGGGGCTGAAATGTCTTTTGGGCCGTAAGGTTGAACTTTGTGCGATTCATATAACCGGATTTTTCCAGTTTGAATCTCCCCTCCTTGTATAAACCGCTTTTAAACGCCCTTGTATAAAACCGATGGTTAACGCAGTTTCGAAAATGGCGTCTGACAGTGATGTGCGTCGTAAACAGAGAGCTGTTATCGAGTTCTTAACACCAGAGAAAAACAGTTAGAAATATTAACAAACGTCTACAAAACGTTTAAGGAGATGCTGTTGTTGATCGAAGTACAGTTGGACGCTGGTCTAAACGTGTGAGATCATCGAAGAGAGGGAGAGCCAGCCTCGATGATGAGCCACGCAGCGGTCGCCCGTCATCGGCTGTGACATCTCACACTGTGCATAGTGGTAACAGCATCATTTGATGAAATCGGCGCGTCACATACAAGGAGCTATCACTGGAGCTAGGAATTAGTGAAGGAAGTGTGAATACGATGTCAGTAACTGGGATACTCAAAAGTGTGTTCACGGTTTGTTCCTCGCGAACTGACTGAAGATCACGAAGCCTATAGAAGAGGAATTGCTTCTGAGTCGTTGGTTCGATACGAGACAGAAGGGGATGACTTCCTTTCACGAATTGTGACTGGGGATGAGATTTGGGTCCACCATTTTGAACCTGAAACAAAACGCCAATCCATGGAGTGGCATCACGCAGACTCCCCACGCAAGTAAAAGTTCAAAATGGTTCCCTCTGCAGGAAAGGTTATGGCCATCATCTTCTGGGACATGAAAGGGGTGATTCTGTTGGACATTATGAGAACGGACAAAAATCAACTCAGAGGCATATATTGCTACCCGACAGACACTCCAGAGACGTATAAAGCGAGTTCGACCGAAGGGAAAACTGAAAGACGTCCTTTTGCACGATAACGCAAGACCACACAACAGTTTGCAAACAAGAGAAGCCATCACAAAAATGCGCTTCACTGTGTTACCCTACCCTCCATACAGCCCGGATCTGACACCTTCAGACTTTCATTTGTTTGGGCCAATGAAGGATGCTATTCGTGAAAGAAAGTTTTAGAGTGACGATGAAGTTGAGGAGGTTAAGAGAACCCAGCGGACTTTTACCAGCAAGGAATAAAGGCCCTTGTTTCAAGGTGGAAGAAAGCCGTAGAAAAGGATGGAGACTATGTGGAAAAATAAAAACTTGTAAAAAACGTATGTAACAATTTGTGTACAAAATTTCTGGAACTTACAAGGAAACTTGGAAAGAAAATAAAAAGGTGGGGGCAAAATATATTTAGTGGCCCTTGCATATATATATATATATATATATATATATATATATATATATATATACACACACATATATGTATATATATATATACGTATATATATATACACATATATATATATATATACATATATATACACATATATAGATATATATATATATATATATATATATATGTTATACACAAGCCACTTGATTCCCCATAATACCCCATGTTTTATCTTCAATATTTAAAACAGCCCTTGAGATAAACCTCGAGTGTTCTCATCGACTCGTGCGACGCTCCCCCCTCCCTTTTTTTCTTTGTTCTTAAATGCTTGAACGCGCATCAACGGGACGCAAACCCCTAAGTTGCGCTCTCCCCCGCGAATTAGTCTCCGTTGAATGGGCTCGCCTCGGCGCGTCTTGGACTCTGACGTAGGAGGGATGAAGTACGAAAACAGATGCGGGGAAAAAACCCGTTAGAAGATATCTTGCGCTTCGTCGGGAATGAGTGATAGGCCGGGTGGCGATCTGGTAATTCTCCGAGTAGGCCTTTGAGAGGGTTTGCTCGTTAAAGACTAAAATCGAGAGTTATTGTGTGAGATTTGAGTTTGAGACATAGAATTACGAGAGAAATTTGAGTTTATGAGAGAATATTGAGAGCCTTTAACCTAAACTACTGCGAGGGATGTAGTAGACGGGCAACGATAGATCTTAAATTATTTAATTAATGTTAAGACTAGTTGAAGAAAAAACCTGAACTTGACCGTATTATATTTCGAATTTGAGATTGAACTTGTAGCCAAATGTGACTTCAATTTACTGATTAAAAGCTATTCAAACAAACTATTTCATTATCAAATACACACTAAAATTGGGGGTACTGAAGTAAGCGAAGGATAAAGAATTCACGCAGAGGGTCACTAACTTAAAGAAAGATTTATTATAACTTCAATTTACTCATCGAGCCTTAGCAGTGACCTTCCAGAAAAAAACAATTTGTAATAAGGGTCCGTCTCCCTGACAACGGACGACTTTTTATTACAAACTAGTGTCAGAAGTGGGAACGGATATTTTTTGTTCAAAACTGGTGTCAGAAGTAGGATCTTCCCTTTCTGATACCCCCTCTAAAAACCTAACTGAAAAAAAAAGTGAAAAAAAGTGCGCTCCAAGTGTGTATATGAGGGCTACCAGCTCGCAACAGACGGCGACGAACGACAACGTGAGGGTCACCCGATCGAGAACCGCTGCGTGGGCTCCTGCTGCTCAGGCCGAGTCGACATCGCAACTTGCTACTGGACACCAAGCGGCAGGAGGAGTAAACTTTCCCACCAACAAGGAAAGAGAGGTAAGCGACCCATCTTGTGTTGCGAGAGGTTTGAGAGGACGAGTGGAGAGCCTCCTTATAGCGGGAAGTTCCCCTAAATTAACTCCATCAAACCTTCATTTCTTTCCCCAAATTTTGATATAATTAGAATACCTTTCCTTCCAATCGGTTTCCCTAGACTCGAGTTTGAGACTGGTCCGGATCCGAACCCATTTTAGAACAATTTAGTGATTCAAATTCGGTCGAGTTTTGGCCGATCTCATTCGAGAACATGCCTCTTAGCCAAGAATAAATCAGTCCCAACCATGTATCAGCAACCACTCCCTACCTACTTCCCTCATCCCTATGTTTCCCCTTTCTATCCAATGTATCCTCACTTGTATTCCCCCAATGTAGGCCTCCCCGATCCAGCGTTAATACTGTCCCGTATAACACTAGTAATGCACCCAAATTCCATCCAAAAAATGCCGGGAGTAATCACATTTGATGTCTTCTATGTGAGGAGAGGGGACACCAAGTTCGTCAGTGCCCCCTGATTGAAGCAGTGAAGACATTGAAGGAGAGTCAAAGGGTGCGTGAAAGGGATGAGAGCTATAGGCGAGAGAATGAAAGAGATTATCGGAGGGAATGGACCCCAAGAGGAGGCCGACGGTACGGAGACCACGAAAAAAGAGGAAGTAGGTACTCCTCCCCTTCCGAATATTCGAAAAGACGGAACTTCTCGCCGTATGAGAAAAACAGAGATAACTATGGTAACCCCATATACGATAACAGGTATGAGGGTAACCCCAGATACGACAACAGGTATGAGGGTAACCCCAGATACGACAACAGGTATGAGGTTGACCCCAGATACGACAACAGGTACGAGAATCGGTACCGCTCTCCGTCGCCCTATGAACAAGGAAGAAGGGACTATTTCCCTTACGACAGAAACTACTCCCCTTACGACAGGAGAAACAGAGGTTACCCCTCCCCCGACAGGAATGGAGGCAGGTATCCCGACAGAAGAACGGACCGAAGTCCGTCACCATATTGGAGATACGATAAGGAAAGAGAACCTAACCGCGGAAGACGCCCAGAAAAAGAAAGGGAAAAATGGCGAGATAATTCTCCGTGGCCCCGAAGAAATGACCCCTCAACCGAAAGGGACCTTTCCCCCCGTCGAGTGTCATTTAAGGAGGAGGAAGAGGTAAAACACAAGACAAAAGAACTGGAATTGAAGCCGATATTGGTAAAGAAAAAAGAAGACAAAGGCAGGGACCGGGACAGAAGAGATAAAGGTGAGAAAGTGAAAGTGAACGAATGGAATGAAAGAAACAGAAAAAATCTCACAAATAAGGAAGCGAAAGAGATGAATGAAATGAATGAAAGGAATGAAAGACGCAGCATAAATAATGATACGAAAGAGAAGTGTTTAAATGCCCATGAAACGAGTGACATTGAAAGTACATATACAGTGCGAGAGGACGGAGCGTGTCTGCAGAGTGATTTGACCTTGAGAGTGGAGTCTACATTAGGCAGACCTCAAAAAGTGCGAGGAAAGGGAAAGTGACCTTGATTCGGAGGTAAAGCCTCAGTCGGAGGACACAGATGTGGTGAAAACGATAGCGGTTTGTACGAGAAAAATGTACGAAATGTTTGAATTAAATGAGAGAGAAATAGAAGGAATGCATGAATCAAAATCCAAGAGCAAGTTACATGACTGCGATAAATGAGAACACTATAGACCCCAGGGAGCTTGATCCCCCACCGGAAATGAAATGGGTAAACGGAGTATACAATATGTGTTCTTGTGACGTACGTATGAGACATAACATGACGAAGAGTGATTCGTGTCTATATTGTGGGAACGGAAGTAGTTTGAATCCGGCGAACAAAAATGTAAATTGCGAAAATGAATTAAAAACGAGTGAGGAAAATACCGTGAAAATGGACGCGGATGGATTGGCTATACAGGAAATGACGGAATTCAGCGGAAAAGACATAAATGAAGTAGCTCCCTCGAATGAATGCCCCTGGGAATCAACCAGGCTAAAAATAAACGAAAGTTGCGTGAGGGAGAATGCAGAGCCAAAAATAATGAATGTAAACGGTCTCATGAACTTTTGAACGAAGGGGCCGATGTCGGTCTAGCAAGGGAAGGGTCAATTGACACTGTTGAATTTCGACCCCAAGTCGAAATGCCGAGTCATAGCCGTAAGGCGGTAAATGACGAAGTTCTAACCACCATGGGACAAATAAAAACAAAAATAGGCATTGAGCGCGAGAAATATGATCTTACTGCGTTGCTCGTTAAAGAATTGCCTGAGGGATTAAACTTTATTTTAGGGGCAGATTTCATCCGAGCAAACTTCATACATATTGCAGGTAAAGGCACGGGGTTTGTGGCTTACATAAATGAGATACAAATCCCCTTGATTACGAAATTGATGAGAGCCCCAAACCAAGAAGACCAAAACGCGGAGAGAAAAGAAGTAAATAACCTCCCTCTCCCATTAATACGAGGATCCACTTCCATTGCCCCTTTAGCTGGAGCAATTTTAGAAGTACGGACTCCTTCCCCGTTGAAGGAGGGATCCACTCTAATCATAGAGGCGAGAGAAACCCCTTTCAACCTAAGGGTAGAACCGCAACTGATTTGCGTGAACGGAGAAAGGAATGTATCCGTTATCGTGCGAAATGAATCCCCCAACGATAGAGTTAAAGTTACGGGAGAAAGGACAAAGTTGGCGGGAGAAGTTTTACGATACTGCGATTGCGAAGGGAAAAAACCCTGTAGCGCGCCAAACGAATGCTCTTCCAACAGCGAAGAACTAATGAAAGAAGTGAGTGAAAAAGAGATCAATCAAGTCATGAACCATAAGCGTAAATGGTCTGAAGATGAAATTTCAGAGGAAATTTATAACATGGAAATGATGAGCGAATTCTCGTTAACCCCTAAGTCTGTGGAGCAGGAAAAGGAAGTACGAAAATTTGTAAAAACTAAAGTAGACCCGAAGAAGGGATAGATTAAAAAAACCTTCTTAAGGACCATATTGGACGAAAGAGAAAAAAGGAGACGAACCTGAAATTGTGACAGAAGATGAGAAACAAACGAGATGAATTACGTACGCCAGAAGAATAAACGCAATTATAGTGACGAAACGAAAAGGAAAAAGGAGATAACAAACAAATGAACCGCACCGCTTCCGCAGTCGGTACGAGGAAACGGACGACTTGTGGTCGCACGCTGGTCGACCGCCGGAAGTAATTTAAAGGCCCTGATTGCTGGTCTAGAAGATGAACTTATCGGCTAACGTTTAGAAGGCGATCGAACGAGTAAACAAGACACGCACACGAATTAACCAAAGGTAACAAATGGGTTAAACTCTTCCCTGGAACAATAAAGAAAGATGTTCTTTCCTTTTAACAAATCTTTTACCATTTAATATATAATCAAATTAATCCCCCTCCCCCTCGGAATGTTGACTGAAAGGCATGATTCCGGTTTGGAGTTAACAATGTTCATATAACTATACGTATTTCATTTTTTTTTAATATTGCATACATTTTTCAGGTTATTTACTGCATATCGTTTATAAAATGTTTTATATTCTATTTCACGCTCTAATATCGTGTTGTCTGACTCAGAAGGTTAATGGGAAAATATTCATGAGTAAGAGGTTAGCGTGAATGCCTAGATGGCATGTTTCACGCGTCCAAATCAACTCTCTTTAAATTCCTTGAGCTTAAGGGAATCGAGTGGAAATTTTATAAAAAAGAATTCATTAAGATTACGAGAAAAGGAAATACAAATATTCTTTTATTTTTGTCCCAACTTAGAAAGTTCCTGACAGAATTTTCCCTGAAATTAATCATGATCCCCGTCCTCTTAACCTATTGCGCCATACACGTTGGGGCGCAAACCCTTTCAAATCACGGAATCCTTTTCCAACCAATGGGCTCCCTAATTCTGCAAGGCCCCACGTAAACTTTCAGCGCACGTCTCACTCTGAAGCCCAACTATCGAAGCCTGCTAATTCTGAACCACCTCCTGATTTCGAGATCACGTATATCGTGAACTCCTCATTTACAAAGGAGGTTCTTCACCACTTCAACGCTTCCCTGTCTAAGGGAATAGACCTTCAGGATGTAACCCGGTACCTGCGCAGGGTCGCCCTAAAGAAATTGGAAGAAGGAATGCCCTCCACCGTATCCTACGTCACCCTCACCCTGTGTCTTGCGTTGGGAATTGCAGTCATCGGAATTGCGATCTGGAAGAGACGGTTCTGTCGCCGAGATCCTCCACCGGTACCAACTGCCAGGTTTAAAATCCCTGCATCAGGCCCCCCCCGGAAGCTCAGGTGGCCAGATCACCAACGCCCACAAGAAGCCCTCCTCATGAATTTCGCTTTTCACCGACGAGCCCAAGTTTCGTTAAAAGATTGTCCTCGGCAATTCAGTCATATCGCACGCCAGAATCAGCACCTAACGTTGGCTACGAGGAAATGAGCATTCCCGTAATTAAGACTTAAACCATTTCTCCCATCTGGCCCCTTTGTGTTTTTCCCCATTTTTAATACTTACGAAAAACGACCGAATGACGGTAGTTTAATTTATTGAATTAAATTTACATGGTAGAATTGAATTGCTAAAGTAATAACTTCATTCGGTAGTTAGGGCGTAACTAACTGATAATTGGTGATGTGTTTAATTTAATTAAATACGTAATATTTTCCTTCAGTGATTAGTGCTTAACGAATTAATGTTCGATTTACGAATTTATAAGTTTCTCCGTCTGTGTATATCAAATTTTCTCCCTGCTGTATCGCTTTCCTTTATTTATTTTAAAAACATATTAACTCATAAAACCATTATAATATCATTATGATTTGTAATATCGTCCTTCGTCAGAAAGCGAGATTGCGAAAGTTGTCTCTCGAATGCAACTTTCTGTAAATAGATGACCAACTGGTTTTTGTGCTGACGATGCGGATAAAGCTTGCATTCGAACTAATTGCTGACCGTACCTGATAACTAAATTATACTGCAAAATATAAATTCATATAATTTCATTCAGTTAACTAATAAAATAGGCCCTCGGAATGTAGGCTTTCGTCTTTCGGTTGAGTATGCAAATTTTAGTATAGAAAAAAGAAAAAAAAGTTTTTCCATTTTTACTTATAAAATTTATGACCTTTATGAGATTTATGAAAATTTAGTTTAGTCATCCCTTTGAAAAACTATTAGAGTCGTTAGGCGACTCGTCGTACGAATTATTCCTCCCAAAGAAAGCACTTTCCACCCCAAGTTACAAGAATTAGTCGTCCTAAACCGGTAGACGCATTTTTCTTGATGTTAACATAAATGAAAATGACACTATATTGAAGGCTGATCCGTTTCCACATCGGATTATTTAATTTAAATTAAAATTTCCCCGTATTACACGGTGAGTCAATACACATTTCATTTTTTCCAGGTATAAGTTACGAGGCAAACATTTTAGTGCCTGCGATAGATATTCTACGACTATAGGACTATAGGGCAACTTTTGAAGAGAGTGCCCGTAGACCCTTAAAAAGAGTTAAAAGTATTTATTCTGCAAATGTAATTTTCAGAATAAATCAGTATATGTTGTTTGACTCAAGGTATTTATTATGTAAATTTAATTTTTAGCTTATTGATTGGACAACTTTCAATTTATTTATAAATAGTAAGCAAGCTTAACTAGGTTAATGTTCGATTGAATTTCTCATATTTTCATTGTAACTACGAGTTCTAACGTATCTGGATAGACCTAAGTAAACTAAATTCGCGTTTTGAGAATTGCCTCTCCACTACGAATCATTTCCTCTCACGGAGCATTTATCTTTTTCACGGACCATTGAAGTCCTTCGTTCGGCCTCAAGTTCCCTCAAGGACTCAACACTTTTTTTTTTTTTTTGGAAGGAGCGAATTTGTTATACAGAAGCCACTTGATTTCCCATAATACCCCATGTTTTATCTTCAATATTTAAAACAGCCCTTGAGATAAACCTCGAGTGTCCTCATCGACTCGTGCGACGCTCCCCCCCCCTTTTTTCTTTGTTCTTAAATGCTTGAACAGCGCATCAACGGGACGCAAACCCCTAAGTTGCGCTCTCCCCCGCGAATTAGCCTCCGTTGATTGGGCTCGCCTCGGCGCGTCTTGGACTCTGACGTAGGAGGGATGAAGTACGAAAACAGATGCGGGGAAAAAACCCGTTAGAAGATATCTTGCGCTTCGTCGGGAATGAGTGATAGGCCGGGTGGCGATCTGGTAATTCTCCGAGTAGGCTTTTGAGTGTTTGCTCGTTAAAGACTAAAATCGAGAGTTATTGTGTGAGATTTGAGTTTGAGACATAGAATTACGAGAGAAATTTGAGTTTATGAGAGAATATTGAGAGCCGTTAACCTAAACTACTGCGAGGGATGTAGTGGACGGGCAACGATAGATCTTAAATTATTTAATTAATGTTAAGACTAGTTGAAGAAAAAACCTGAACTTGACCGTATTATATTTCGAATTTGAGATTGAACTTGTAGCCAAATGTGACTTCAATTTACTGATTAAAAGCTATTCAAACAAACTATTTCATTATCAAATACACACTAAAATCGGGGGTACAGAAGTAAGCGGAGGATAAAGAATTCACGCAGAGGGTCACTAACTTAAAGAAAGATTTATTATAACTTCAATTTACTCAACGAGCCTTAGCAGTGACCTTCGAGAAAAAACAATTTGTAATAAGGGTCCGTCTCCCTGACAACGGACGACTTTTTATTACAAACTAGTGTCAGAAGTGGAAACCGATATATATATATATATACACAAACCTTTATATATAAGCGATGTTTGCTACAGTCCTTAATTATGCAAATGTTGTAGTGTCGGTTCTGTGTGGGCTAGGTTAGGTTTATATACAATTGTTTACTTTTTGTTGGTTAGGTTAGGTTAGGTTAGGTTGATACACAATTTCTACATTCTTTTCAGTAAGGTTATGTTAGGTTATGTTCGTATACAATTTTTCAACTTTCTTTTCTTTTTGAGAGGACTGCAACCCCTTCACCCTTATCAACCTTTATCATCCGCTTACTCCCTTTGAGTTTAGCCCTCTTCCTCTCTTACCCTTTTATTTCTCCTCTTTTCTCCTCACCCTTACTCCTCTCAACCCCTTTGCAAAGTTGCGTTGCAATTGCACTCTTCATTTTCGAAAACAAACTACGAGGACCACTCAGTATATTTCGCCCACCATTTTTTTTCTTCCCAAGTTTCCTTGTAAGTTCCATAAATTTTGTACACAAGTAGATACTTACGTTTTTTACAAGTTTTTATTTTTCCACATAGTCTCCATCCTTTTCTCCGGCTTTCCTCCACCTGGAAACAAGGGCCTTTATTCCTTGCTGGTAAAAGTCCGCTAGGTTCTCTTAACCTCCTAAACAACCTCATCGTCACTCTGAAACTTTCTTCCACGAATAGCATTCTTCATTGGCCCAAACAAATGGAAGTCTGAAGGTGCCAGATCCGGGCTGTATGGAGGGTGTGGTAAACCAGTCAAGCGCATTTTTGTGATGGCCTCTCTTGTTTGCAAACTGTTGCGTGGTCTTGCATTATCGTGCAAAAGAAGGATGTCTTCCAGTTTTCTCTTCGGTCGAACTCGCTTTATACTTCTCTGGAGTCTCTGTCGGGTAGAAATATACGCCTCTGAGTTGATTGTTTGTCCTTTCTTCATAATGTCCACCAGAATCACCCCTTTCATGTCCCAGAAGATGGTGACCATAACGTTTCCTGCAAAGGGAGCCATTTTGAACATTTTCTTGCGTCGGGAGTCTGCGTGATGCCACTTCATGGATTGGGGTTCTGTTTCCAAGTCACAAGTTCCAAGTCACAATCCCCAGTCACAATTCGTGAAAGGAAGTCATCCCCTTCTGTCTCTTATCGAACCAACGATTCAGAAGCAATTTCTTTTCTATGGGCTTTGTGATCTTCAGTCAGTTCGTGAGGAACAAACCGTGAACACACTTGAGTATCCCAGTTACTGGCTTATCGTATTCACACTTCCTTCACTAATTCCTAGCTCCAGTGATAGCCTTGTATGTGACGCGCCGATTTGATCGAATGATGCTGTTAGCACTTTGCACAGTGTGAGATGTCACAGCAGATGACGGGCGACCGCTGCGTGGCTCATCATCGAGGTTGGCTCTCCCTCTCTCCGATGATCTCACACGTTTAGACCAGCGTCCAACTGAACTGTGCTTCGAGCAACAACAGCATCTCCGTAAACGTTTTGTAGACGTTTGTAAATATTTCCAACTGTTTCCTTCTCTGCGGGTAAGAACTCGATAACAGCTCTTTGTTTACGTCGCACATCACTATCAGACGCCATTTTCGAAACTGCGTTAACCATCGGTTTTATACATGGGTGTTTAAAAGCGGTTTTATACAAGGAGGGGAGGTTCAAACTGGAAAAATCTGGTTATGTGAAGCGCAGAAAATTCAAACTTACGGCTCAAAAGACATATCAGCATGGCCTATTATTTAGCTAAGAAAAAAGGGTGGGGCAAAATATATTGAGTGCCCCTAGTACTAATGTTGTTGGCTGTGTGTATTCTATCGGATGTACACAATGTAAGTCCGTTCATATAGGTCAAACGGGAAAAACTTTATATAAGGTTGTAACATACAGTATATTCTGCTCGATTTTTTAGTTCATTCGAAACAAAAATTAAACGACTTTTAAGGACAAATTTGCTCAAATTTTTAGTTTATTCACAACATAAATTAAATGACATAATGACAAATTAATCATGAATATTATTCCCTTCT
This sequence comes from Bathynomus jamesi, assembly GCA_023014485.1. Taxonomy (NCBI): domain Eukaryota; kingdom Metazoa; phylum Arthropoda; class Malacostraca; order Isopoda; family Cirolanidae; genus Bathynomus; species Bathynomus jamesi. Next base: position 235,361 of record JAJOZX010002077.1, read on the forward strand.
TTTTCTGTTAGAAAAGTTTTTTTATGACACGTTCGAAGAAATCCCTTAGTTTCGAGTTAAAAAAAAGCGATCACTTCGTTTTCGATAGCTTCCCTGGATTGCAACTTCTGTCCATCTAGGTGGTGTTGCAGACTTCTGAATAAATGGTAGTCTGAAGGTGCGATGTCCGGAGAATAAGGTGGATGAGGCATTTTTTCCCAACCAAATGCCTCCAATTGGGCAGTGGTGATTCGAGCAGTGTGAGGGCGCGCGTTATCCTGGTGGAATAGAACACCTCTGCGATTAATTAATGCAGGACGTTTTTCTTGTAATGCCATCTTCAATCGTTGGAGTTGTTGAGAGTAGACTTCAGCTGTGATTGTTTGGTTATCTGGCAGAAGCTCAAAATGAATAATTCTTTCCATATCCCACCAAACGCATAGCAAAATTTTCTTTGGATGGGATCCATTCCTTGGCTGAGGTTCAGGCTTTGTTTCACGGCTAAGCCACTGATGTCGACGCTTAATATTGTTATAGAGGACCCATTTTTCATCCCCAGTGACGATTCGATTAAAAAATGGTGCCTGCAGTTGCCGAGAATGCAGTGATGTGCAAATATCGATTCGATGTTGAAGATTTGCTTGTGACAAATCATGCGGAACCCATTTTCCAACCTTCACTACTTTTCCTAACAGCTTCAAATGACGATGAATGTTCATATATCTAACGCCGAGTTGCAGGCCAAGTTCTCTTACAGTTACCATTGGGTTTTCCTCCACTCTTGCCTTCAGAAACTCTTCATCTAACTCATTTGGTCGTCCTGTTCGTTGATAATCTTTCAGACTGAAGTTTCCATTTCTGAACTTCTCAAACCATCTCCTACACATCCATTTGCTCACAACTTTATTTCCATAAACTTTTTGAATGTTTCTTGCGGATTCACTAGCGTTAGATCCTTCATGGAACTCATACAGCATCACATGTCGAATATGCTCTTTCGTGGGCTCCATGTTTTTTCAATTACTGTAATATTGTAGGGGTGGCGTTGTAACTGTATGAAAAACGCCAGAGAAAATATTCATTAGCCTAATCCTACACTAGCATAAGCCTACACTAGCCTAAGTCATTCTGTATCATTCTGTATCGTGATAAAACCTGTACGAACCTGTTGCCGCGTGTATTTTGCAACATTTCTAAAACTATTTCACATTATCTTGAGGTTATTCTGTTATCTATCGTCCGTTTTCTAATCGAGCAGAATTTATGTTACAACCTAATATATCAGAGTAAAACAGCATAAATATGCATGTAGAACAGTAAATAATTCTAATATATTGTTTAACCATACAGTATGTATAGAAGTAATCATAGTATTAAGTGGGAGAGTTCTAAAGTTCCCGTTAATAACAAAGATATAATTGAAAGGAATATTGTAGAATGTGCATTCATCTGTTTTAAAAATAATTTCAATAACAGTTTGGGAATGTATAAAATTGACAATATCTTGTTAAAATAGCTTTTGCTCTTCATCAGGACTTGTTACCCTTTGGTCATCTCATTTTACTATTTCGTTTTGATGTACAGAGACATATTTTTGTCATCTTGCCTTTTCCCTTCATTTCCTAATAGTTGGCCGGCCAAAAATTGAAAAGTCCTCTAGAATAAAACTTAATGGCGTTTTTTGTTAATAGCAGGCACCCACCTTAGATAAGTAGTATTGAGGATGCCAAACAAGATGTGGGTGGATGCCACTCTCAATTTTGGGTTTGAAGGTCCCATACAAGGTTACAAAAGTCAAATTCTGAAAAATTCCGATTTTTTGCATTTCAGTGGTGGCTCTATGTAACAACGTGTTTAAAGGTGTATCATTAGCACATAAAGCATATTTTTGTGATTTTATGGATAATAATTGAATGTAACTATGACTCTGGATGTCTTTATTTCCATTAAAACTACATTTAGCATGCTGGGTGAGGTGCACATGTGCCCACTACTACCATAGTACAAGAAGTAATAGCATACTTTCACATGTTGAAGATTTTCAATGCACTGGCTGGCCAGACATTGGTTTGGTATATGCTATTAAAAGAGTGCAGACAGTGCCAACTGGTAAAATAATAATAATAATACTGCTAAAGGATAGGTATGTTTCGAATCGTTTCAATATGTGCCAAGTACTTGGCCTGGGTGGTGTCACGCATCCATGATGAAGCGATGTCCGTTCCAAGCTGGGGAGCATTCAATCAATCTGTCAGTACTGCGGATCCACCAGTAACGACCGCCGGGATGTTGCCAATCCTGCAGGCATCAGCAGATGACAATGACACCATGACCACCGTCATCAATCGCTTCATGGCCATTTCTGAGTATGTCAGCCAGAAGTACACCATCATCACTGCTGATCAGTCTCTATACAGCAGGAGTAAATAACTCGTCTGGGCAAACTCGAAATTTGCCAACGTGGTCTTGCTCATGGGAGGCCTCCATATCTGCTTCAACTTTCTGAAAGCCATTGGTCAACACATGGAAAGTGTGGGACTTGATGACTTATGGACAGGGGCAAGTGTGTACGCGACTAACACCACTGAGACAATGCTGGACGGCAAGGCCTACTACCGAGCTGTGAGAGGTCACCAGCTGACGTATAAGGCACTGTGGCGCATCAAGTGGCAGATGTTTGAGTCATAGCTGGCTGCAACTGGCAACGGAGATGAGAACGTCAAACAGCTTGCCCTCAATGTTGCTTCGCTTTTCAAAGACAGCTGACATAGATGAGATGCGCGATGCTGTTGACAACTTCTCAGACGTTTTGGCAGATGAGAAATTCCACAGTCTCATGGAGGAATTCAATGACCAGCACTCTGAAAATCCCAACTTCATGCTGTGGTCATCCTACATGGAAATGGTAGAGATCCTACTGGCTTTCATCAGAGCTCATCAGACTCAGGCATGTGGAGTCTCTCCACATAGAAACCTTTGCTGCAATGCTGCCTTGGCTAACTATCTATGACCACACAAACTATGCACGTTGGGGGCCGGTCTACTTGGCTGATATGAGAGGTCCTGAGAGGTCAGCACCAGAAGTTCATGCAGAGTTCTGTAATGGGAACTTTGTCATCAAGAGGAGGGCGAAGCGCTTCAACCAAGTTCCAGCTGATCAGGCAACCAAATGGATAAATCGTACATGAAACATGCACAATGGCATCATCGGCATCACAAAGAATGACCAAGCATCTCTCAAGACAAAAGATGCCTCTTCAATCTTCAAGATGATGATGGGGAAGCCACCTTCACAAGCATGAACTGTCCACAGTCCCATTAGTCTGGCGAGGGCAGGAGGAGAGATGAATTCGACATCGAATTCTGAGCTGATGAACATCCTGATGGCTCAGCAGACCATAAACTCAGAGGTTCCAACCTCTGATCTGAAGACCTGTGTGATGATAGATGGCCATGCACTCATCCAAGCTCTTGGCAATCCTGGTGGCTGTCGGACATTCGGCGACTATGCTGAAGTGTTCTTCAAGGCCGTGACGAGTTATTTCAATGAACAAACAACAAGAGTTGATGTCTTCTTTGATCGGTACGCAGGGGAAGGATCGATCAAAGCAGTTACCAGGACAAAGCGTGCAAGCAAGAAGAAACCGATTTTGAAAGTCATTGATGGCCCACAAGTTGCACTGCCTGAAGTGTGGAAAAACTTCATGGCTGACCTAGCCTTGTTTCTGTCTAACGTCATCACTGAGAAGGGCAGAGCTCTTCAAGAAAAATGTCAGCTGGTGACAGGGGGGTGGCTTCTCTGAAGCCACTGAAGTACGATCAACCAGGCGACATGACGTTCCACTGCATAGCAACCATGAAGAGGCGGACACCAGGCTCATCCTTCACTTATGTGATGCAGCGTCCCAGGGCTATGAACGAATACTGGTAGTGTGCAGAGATACTGATGTAATGGTGCTGCTGATTCACTTCGTTTGCACCAAGGTCGCTGAAGTGTGGATGCTGTGCGGAACGGCCATGAACCGAAAATGCTACCCCCGTGCACGATGTATTCAAGAGTTTATCGCCCCCAGTCAGGGACAACGTGGTCAGCTTCCACGCGTTGACCGGGTGTGACACAGTCTCGTCCTTCAGTGGTCATGGAAAAAAGAAGTGTTGGAAGATGTTCAGTGACCACCCACTCCTGCTGCACGCCATTGGTCGAGATGGGGATATCGCAGATGTTGAGAAGTTTGTGTATCATTTGTATGGCACCCCGGAACAACACAGTTGATGACGCCAGAGTTCGCCCTTTTGGGAAGGCCAAGAAGACTCTGGAAATGCTCCCACCGACAAAGGATGGCCTGGAGCTCCACGCCAAGCGGGCAAACTATCAGGCCAAAACATGGCTCCAGGCTGACAAAGAGCACGTAGATGTTGAAGATCCGGTGGACACTTCAGCCTGGAAGTTGGAAAATGGGAGCCTCCTACCAGTGTGGACAAGACTTCCTCCAATCCCTGAAGCCTGCCTAGAGCTCGTTGCTTGTGGTTGCAAGAAAAAGTTCAAGAGAGCTAGATGCAACTGCTTCAGGAAAAGGATGAAGTGTACGACAGCTTGTGGTTGTGACGACAGCGGTTTCTGTAACCCAGCTGGACAGTAGATCTATGTCTCTCTTCCGGGCTGAAATCGAGAGAAGCTGGAATGTGCTGTAAGGAACTAATAACTCTGTTCTTAAGTGATTGCAATCCACACAATTGTGACTGTCAGGGCAGCATTTCGGTGCCGTTCATCAAGAAACGTGAACTTGTAGATGTTACTAGTGTGTAAGCTGTATAGTTATGGCTTATGGGGCTATATTGTGATTTAGTTGTGATAATTCTGTTACTGTGAGTACTTAATTCATGCCATCAAACTTATTAGGCACTAATCATGTTAAAATAAATTGTTTTGACAAAGAGACTTGCTCAATGTTTTTTTTCGCCAATTAAAATAAAAAAGCACAAATTTTTAGCACAATTTCGGTCGTGATTAACTTCAATTTGACCTTCAGTTGGTAATTCGGATGGAATAAGCGTATCATCATACTTCTTTATCAGTAAGTGTGGCAAAATGAAACATTTGGTCAAACCAATTGGCTCAGAATATTTTTTTTATATTATTAAAATTAGAAAATATCATTTTTTGCACAGTTTGACCTCGAAAATTACCTTCAAACCCAAAGGCGAAAGTGGCATCCACCTGCATTTTATTCCTCACCCACAGGTACATTGATTTAGCATGGGTGCCAGCTATTAACAAAAAACGCCGTTCAAAGTCGATTTTTTAATTTTGGCCGGTCCACTATAACGAGATGTACTGTTGAATACACGAAAGGTCTTGGAATAATTTTTCCTTTTCTTCGTGGGTTTGCATCATTCATGTATTTCACATGTTTAAGTGTGAAATTCACCCCATATATAAATGTATATATATATATACAAATTTATATGGATTGTTGTCTGAATATTCACACGCCATTTTATTTATTCATATATATATATAACAAAATAATAATAACACTGTTATAATGACACGTATTTTATGGCTGTTTATCGTTTAACTTTTACCATAAAAAGTATATGCAAAAAAGAGCGTTCATATATATATATATATATAATATATATATATATATATATATATACACATATACACACACACACACACACAGACACACACACACATATATATATATTGCATAAACCTTTCAACCTTTCAAATGTTTCGTGCGATGATTCCTCATTTCACGAAGGTCAAGCTTGTCGCTCCTATATATACTGTACAGGGTGTCCCATAAGTCCGGCATCATAGGAGAAATGCTCGGGATGCCAATTTCCCGTCCACCATTCTGTTCAGTGACGAGGCTGTTTTTTATGGAAATGGTGAGGTAAATCGACAGAGCATCCGCTACTGGTCTCAAAACAACCCTCACTGGTATACCTCTTCAAAGGAACAAGGTGCATCTCGGGTGATGGTATGGTGTGGCATTTGGAAGGATCGCATCATAGGCCCCTAGCAAGACGGCGCTCCTGCACATTACAGCACCCAAGTAAGGGAATACCTGTACCAACAATTCCCTGGTCATTGGATAGGACGTCGAGGGCCTGTGGAATGGCCAGCTAGAAGCTCGGATCTCACGCCACTAGATTTTTGTCTCTGGGGCCACTTGAAAGCGCTGGTATACGCAGAGAAAATTAGGAGTGTTGAACATTTGCGGCAGCGCATTATTGGGGCATGTAACACCATTACTCCTGACATCATTCACCGTGTGCTTGCTGACTGGGTATCACGTCTGAATTTGTGTATTGAAAACAATGGTGAACATATTGAACACGTTTTGTAAATAAAAGCTTTTGTTTTGCCTTTTTTTATTATTTTTCCTATGATGCCGGACTTATGGGACACCCTGTATATTAGTGGTGGACAGGATGTCAGTTTTTCAACATCTTCGGATGCGGATGCGGATTTTTAATTTCAATATCCGCGAATGCGGATGCGGATATTTAGTTAATCTATCAATATAATATAGAATTATGAAAAAATGACATAATTTTTCAAATTTCGTGATATTACTATTATGGCACAGACAATGCATAAGAATTAAAATTGATATTAATGTTTTCATTATGATAAAAATAACTTTCTCAAGAGTTTCAGCCACAGAAAATTCAATGAAACAAGTTTCATTCAATTTTCTGTGTTACCAGGTATTTATATTTTGAGGTTTATATATTTGTTTGTTCATTAATAATTAATACTTTACGTGAAATGTGCATGACTGGGCCTTATAAGTTACTTTATAAGCTAATTTAATTGGAAATTGCCTAATTTATTAGAGGTAATATCCGCATAACATCCGCAGTCAGAAGTGCGGATGCGGGTGTTAAAAATGATGCGGATGCGGATATCTGGTCCACCACTACTGTATAATTTAGGGTGGCCCTTATATGACCTCAAAAACAGAAAGTGACGGAAATTTCGCTCTCACCCCCCCAGATAGATGCTATTTCAGGAGATAATTCATCGTGCAAAATTTTATTCGTATTGCTCAATATTTAGAGGTCGCCCTCATTGTCTATATTTTGACACTATTGGCCCCAGGGCATGCAGGTCCCCCCTACTCAAAAGTAGGTATTAGCCGCTCATTGTTAGCCACTCATTGTTACCTGCCTTTGTTCAAAAGTGTCGCTTTCTTGGAGTCCGGGAACTTCTTTCGGTGGTCTGCGACGACTTGAAGGAGGAATTGGAGCTGCCTCATCGCTGGTCAGCTTCTTGTTAAAGTCTTGAATAAGGGCAACTCTTCTCTCTGCTCTGTCGTTGACCACAGCCAGGGACCGGACCAGATTTGCGGCAGCGCTTGGAAGCTTTGGGACTGGGGCCATTCGGGGGTCTTGGCGGAGGAAATCATCCGGAAGGCCAACCTCGTGAAAAGAGACTTGGAGTTTGCGGACACCAGTTGCTCAAGGCCCTTTCCATCGTCATCCAAGAAGATCCTTGCATCCAGCTTCGGTCTTTTGTGAGGATCTTCTTCCTCGCCTTCCATGGCTTCCACCATCAACTGCTTTGTTCCCCAGGACACCCTTTCATCGAAGAGAGAAAAACCGACCAGTTCCTCGGAAAGATACCACAGATGGTGTGAGAGCTTCATGGCGGTCGCCTTCTGATGGCCTCGTGCGGGTACTTCAACAAGGACTTCATGAGGAGGAAGTCGTTGAGAGGAGCCTGGTGAGGAAGTGGAGCCGTTGTCCAGGCTTTCGCGTACACGATGACAGCGAACAAGGCGAGTTCTTTGATGCCCTTCTCCTTCACTGCGGTCAACTTGAACTGGTCCCGAAAAAGCCAGATCTTGATGGCGTAGAGGACCTTGGCCATCCAGCGAACTCGGTGCATTGCTCCATGAGCACTGAAGTCAATGCCTCGCTGTGGGGTCCCCCCAAGGAAAATGATGCAGAGTTCCACGAGTTCCCTGTAATCTTCCCTGGTATGCTCCGTCTGGGATGGAAGAACTGAAGGAATTCTTCCTTGACCGGGGCAACTGCAGCCTCCACAACAGGATCAGTGATCGCGGGCTTGAAATCCTTCTGGTTGATGAAAGACCACTTTTCCCGAAACCGATTGAAGAGCTGGATATCCGGTCCTGTTGATGGAACTCGCAGTGCGGCCTCGAAAGCCGCTCCGATAACCAGTTCCAAGATGTGGTGACGACAAGCAAGGTAGAGAAGATCTCTTCCCAGCTTCTGTTCAATCAGGCAACAGGCTCTGGAGCGGTCCTGTGTTGGATGCTGTTTTATGAAAACACAGAGTTTGAACCCGGTCACTGATACTCCACTCCTGCAGGCAAGCAACAACAGCTGACGCTTGAGCCTCCCCGGTTCCTGTGTGAAGCTTTGGGACCCCAAGAAGCTTCTCAACTTGCCACGAAACAATGATTGGAATACGCTCTACGTGCTCCCTCTCGTCAAGTCCTCCATCAACTTCCCGTCCCAATGGACGACGAGGGGACCTTCACCCGGGAATTCTTCCTTCATCTTTTGTGCCGTCTCCGATCGGTGCCAAGCCCGGAGTCGCTGAATGGAGTTGCGGTTTATGTTCAGCTCTTCCGCATTCCGTCCGAGACTGCTAGCAGCTTCCGTCAGTATGTAGGCGGCTCTCCTGGAGGAGATCTGTGTCCTGTCAAGTGCGGCTGCCAGTCCGACTGTCATGATGTTGGTCCTCCCCCTACTTCGCTTCGGAGGGCACGCGTAGGAATAAGACGACTCGAGAACTGCTCGGCTGGTAGATGCTTCGCACTCCTCAGCGGTTTTCCTCTTCTGGAGCTTCTCCTGAACATTCCTCTTCGCCACTGCTTCATTCCTTCTCGTTTGCTCCAAGTCCAGTCCAGCGATGTATCCAGTCCTGTCCTTCTGCCTCTGCATCTGGAGGAAGGCCTTGTCTTCAGGGTTCTTGATCATCTTTATGGTATCCGCGTGCGCAATGTCGAACAAATCGTTCAATTTCTTAAAATCTTTTTTCTTGTGCGCATTGCCGGTCCTGGTCTTGTGTTTTTTCAACCCTTTCCACTCGTCGAAGGTCCGTTCGAGTTTGGCAATGCAGTGCTGTTCAGCCCGAGTGGGAATGCTTGCCAAATGCCAGAATTCCATTACGGCCCTGACGGTGTTGCGGCTTGCCTCACGGACAGGCTGCTTCTTCTCCTCGTGAAGGAAGAGGAAATGGCCAAAGGCCTGACCAATGGAAGGAAGCTTCCTTTCCCTGATTTCTTCCACAAAATAAACACCAAGATAACGCTTCTGTCGCGTATCCATCATGTATCAATCCTGCAAATGAGAACATGAGTATGAGTAATTAGTAATAGTATGAGTAATTGAGTATACCGAAAACCTAATAGAAGGAAAACTTTGACGTGCCAGGGCGATCTCTAAATATTTCTCGAAAACCGTCATATTTCGCACAGTGCAGTGAGACGAGTAACGGAACAAATTGAGTGGGTGAGAGGATACAAAATCGACACTTCAGTTTTAAGGGCCACCCTACTGCGTATATATATATATATATATATATATATATATATATATATATATATATATATATATATATATATATATATATTCCCTCACTAAGTGACTTTCATCTCGCGCGCCACAACACAGTATTATTCTATTACAATATAATATACAATTACGTAGCTTGTAATCACAACAAGACGTCAAGTTCATTCGTTCCCGAAGATTGTAACCCCTTGTAACTACTCCCTCTGCTAATATTGCTGCTGATAATAATTTTTCTTGGTAGTGCGGAGAGACACTGACTGAAGTACATTGTGGTTGGCTGGCGGGAGGTGAGCTGCGGATGTAAATAATGCGCAAATGATTGTAATATATATATATATCACAGCTACTAGACCACCAGGAGAAAATATTAGAAACATTGTGTCGAGGACAAAACATAGATGTAACATATACGGACTTTGCAAAAGCCTTCGATAAATGTGACCATGGAATCATAGCACACAAACTTAAGAATACATACAGGAATTACTGGAAAGCTAGGAAGGTGGATATTTAATTTCTTGACGCAAAGAACACAAAGAGTGGTGGTAAACGGAGTTAAATCGGAAGTCTCGGAAGTCGTGAGCTCTGTCCCACAAGGAACAGTATTAGCTCCCTTACTGTTCACAATAATGATTGAAGATATTGATGCAGATATTAAGGACAGTATTGTATCATGCTTCGCAGATGACAGAAAGATATGTAAGGAAATATTGAACGAAGATGACAGAAGAAAATTACAAAATGACATTGAAACATTATTCCAGTGGGCAGAAGACAACAATATGAAGTTCAACGAAGAAAAATTCTAACTTCTAAGATATGGTAATAACAAGGAGCTACAAAAAAAAAGGGTACAAAACTATGCAAGCCAAACAGCTACCACGAAATCCACAAGTCAGGGATCTTGGAGTAATAATGTCGTCGGATTCAGAATTCAGAGAGCACTATAAAATCAAAATTACAACAGCTATAAAAATAATGGGAATCATCTGGAGGAGCTTCCGCAGCAGAAGAGCAAACATCATGCTCAAATTATGGAAGAGTCTGCTCCTACCAATAATTGAGTATTGCTCAGTACTCACAAGCCCACACAGAAAACGAGACATTGCGAACATTGAAGCTATACAACGGACTTCTACGTCTAAGATCGAGGAAACAGAAGGTGAAGACTACTGGTTTCGACTACAATCCCTGGAACTCTCGAAAGAAGGCGAGAGGGGTACACAATAATATACATATGGAAAATACTTGAGGGCTCTGTTCCTAACTTTAAAAATGAAATAGAAACAAACTGGAATGAGAGAAGAGACAGATTGTGTACGGTTCCAGCTGCGGTGGGACAAGGGGCATGAAAAGGAGGATGGAAAATACCCTCAGAATACGAGGCCCAAAGCTTTTCAATGTCCTACCAAAAGAAGTGAGGAATCTCCAGCACACCGACCTGAATAACTTCAAGAACCAGCTGGACAGATTCCTGTGAAAAGTCCCTGACCAGCCATGCGTAGCTGGCTACGAGGGCAGGAGGAGATCAAACAGCAATTCCCTCCTTCACCAAATCCCGCAAATGAGGCGGGATGCTGCAGGTCGATCCTGTCGTTCAAACTCACCTAAAGTATATCTAAAGTATATCTAGAAAGAATTGCATATCGATTGCATATCGATGGATTGAACTTATTAAGAGCGGATAAAAGAGCGAGGCGTAAAGGTGGCTGTGCTGTGCTATTTATATACATGAGAGTCATATGACAGACACGGTAATAAGTAAATCCAATAGCTTTGTGGAAACCCTTGCAGTGAAAATAGAGAAACTAAACTGAAAAATTTTCGGATGCCATTGATGATATCAGAACCTTAATAAAGTCTGTAAACTCCCCATTCCCCATTTATAAAATACAAAAAGGTGGGTAGAAATATATTTATAGAGCAAAATAAGTGGGGGCACAAGAGAGGACCAGGAACAAGCAAAAATGCTGATGGCTCTCACAAACGAGTTTATGCTGACACAGGAGATAACAGAAAATACCAGAAAAAATAACTGCCAAGATCTGGTATTCACGAATAACACGAACTTGATTGTTGATATAAAAATAACCCCAACTATTATCTCAGACCACAACATAATCGAGTTATCAACAAATATGGGGATAACATTAAAAGACAATGCACATACGGAAGGAAGAAACAAATTTGGGGCTTTTACCTTTAACTCCAAGACCATAAATTGGGAAAAAATCAAATCACACATGGCCCAATTAGAGTGGAGAACAGTTTTAGAGAATAAAACAACTGAGGAAATGCTAACAACCTTGGAAGAAAAGACGCTGAGAATTTTAGAAAAATATGCTCCGAAATCACAGCCAAAAGAAAAGAGGAACTGGTTAGAGAGGCAAAAGAGAAGAATATTTCGCAAAGAAAGAGAGTAGCGGAGAAGTTAGCTAATTGCAGAGACAACAATGCTAAGAAAGTAATACAAGAAAAACTGGAGGGAATCGATAGGGAAATACAAACCCTGATTAAGGGCAATACAGATAAGGAAGAGAAAAAGGTGGTAGAAGCAATAAAGGAAAATCCAAAATATTTCTATAGCTATGTGAAAAGGAAAACAAAAACGCCCGCCACTATCGGGCCCTTAAGGAAAAGAAATAATGAACTAACGGACGATCTAAAAGAAATATCTGAAACATTAAGAGCCCAGTATGAATCACTCTTCAGTACCCCTAAAAGTGATAAAGCGATACCTGACATAGATGCATTTTTCAAAGAGAAATTGCAAGAAGAATGTTTAACAGTCTTTGATTTTACCCCAGATGTAGCGAGAGCTATAGGACAAATGAAATCACATTCAACTGCAGGTCCGGACAAATGGAACGCACTACTGATTAAAAACTGTAAAAATGAAATAGGTACACTCTTATACTGTACTTGATATGGAGACGATCCCTAGACACTGGGGAAATACCGAGCATCTTGAAAAGAGCAAACATTGTCTCCATATACTCGTATAAAGAAGGGGATAGATCTCAAGCAAAGAAGTGTAGACCAGTGTCATTGACGTCCCACATCACCAAAATATTTGAAAAAATAGTCAGAGAGAAAATCTATGACTTCTTGGAGACACTGGAAAAAACAAAGAAAATCAGCACGGATTCCGATCAGGAAGATCATGCCTATCATAACTTATAGAGCACTATAACAATATCCTACATGCACTTGAAGGCAATGAAAACTACGATGTCATATACACGGATTTTGCTAAAGCTTTCGACAAACGCGATCATGGTATAACAGCAAATAAAATGAAACATATGAGAGTAACAGGCAAAGTGGGAAAATGGATCTACAACTTCCTCAGAGAACGTCAACAGGTCGTCAAAATTCAAGGTATATCATCATCAGAATCGGAAATACGCAGCTCAGTACCACAAGGTACAGTACTGGCCCCAGTTGTGGATTATCACTGAGGCTATTGAGCCTGAAGCCTCAGGCTCCCATGCTTGAGGGGCCCCCAATCAACTGAATTTCGATGATATAATTCGAGATTTCGCAAACTTCTTTGATTAAATATGACAGAGTATACAAACTGACAAATTCCCTGTTTTATTTTATGTTTTATAGGCCCTAAAGTAAAGTTTGTTTAATGCTGTTTGGTTTTGGCAAAAGGCAAAATACACTGTGTTAAGGTTCTTTTAAGTCTGTTTCTCAATTAGCCTGAGCACCGTACAGAAATTCGTGTAAATGTACTATGTACTGTACATGTACTAGGGGCACTCAATATATTTTGCCCCACCCTTTTTTCTTAGCTAAATAATAGGTCATGACGCTGAAATGTCTTTTGGGCCGTAAGTTTGAACTTTCTGCGCTTCACATAACCGATTTTTCCAGTTTGAACCTCCCCTCCTTGTATAAAACCGCTTTTAAACGCCTTGTATAAAACCGATGATTAACGCAGTTTCGAAAATGGCGTCTGACAGTGATGTGCGTCGTAAACAGAGAGCTGTTATCGATTTCTTAGCGCAGAGAAGGAAGCAGTTGGAAATATTCACAAACATCTACAAACCGATTACAGAGATGCATTGTTGATCGAAGCACAGTTGGACGCTGGTCGAAACGTGTGAGATCATCGGAGAAAAGGAGAGCCAGCCTCGATGATGAGCCAGGCAGCAGTCGCCCGGCATCGGCTGACATCTCACACTGTGCATAGTACTAACAGCATCATTCGACCAAATCGGCGCGTCACATACAAGGAGTTATGACTGGAGCCAGGAATTAGTGAAGGAAGTGTGAATACGATAATTCAGCAACTGGGATACTCAAAAGTGTGTTCACGGTTTGTTCCTCGCGAACTGACTGAAGATCACAAAGCCCAAAGAAAAGAAATTGCTTCTGAGTCGTTCGTTCGAAACGAGACAGAAAGGGATGACTTCCTTTCTCGAATTGGTACTGAGGATGAGATTTGGCTACACCATTTTGAACCTGAAACAAAACGCCAATCCATGGAGTGACATCACGCAGACTCCCCACGCAAGAAAAAGTTCAAAATGTCTCCCTTTGCAGGAAAGGTTATGGCCACTACCTTCTGGGACATGAAAGGGGTGATTCTGGTAGACATTATGAGAAAGGACAAACAATCAACTCAGAGGCAAATATTGCTACCCTACAGACACTCCAGAGACGTATAAAGCGAGTTCGAGCGAATAGAAAACTGGAAGAGGACCTTCTTTTGCACGATAACGTAAAACCACACAACAGTTTGTAAACAAGAGAGGCCGTCACAAAAATGCGCTTGACTGTGTTACCCTACCCTCCATACATCCCGGATCTGGCACCTTGAGACTTCCATTTGTTTGGGCCAATGAAGGATGCTATTCGTGGAAGAAAGTTTCAGAGTGACGCTGAGGTTATTGAGGAGGTTAAAAGGTGGCTCCAGCGGAACCCAGCGGACTTTTACCAGCAAGGAATAAAGGCCCTTGTTTCGAGGTGGAGGAAAGCCGTAGAAAAGGATGGAGACATGTTGAAAAATGAAAACTTGTAAAAAAGGTATGTAGCGACTTGTGTACAAAATTTCTGGAACTTATATGGAAACTTGCAAAGAAAAAAGTTGGGGCAAAATATAATGAGTGGCCCTCGTACATGTATTGTTGATAAAAAGCTTTAGAAAAGGGCCCCTATATTCTTCATTACCCCGGGGCCCCGAGGTGTCTTAATCCGCCTCTGACTGGTCCCACTCCTGTTCATTATCATGCTAACAGACATAGACAGTAGAGTAAACAGCAACACTATAGTAACATAATTTGCGGACGATACAAAGATCAGTAGAAAAATCAGTGTTGCAAATGAGGTGGAGGCCTTGGAGAGGAACACGAAAAAAAAATACAAATGGTCAGAAGACAACAATATGACAGTTAACACCGAGAAATTTCAGCTCTTGAGATGTGGTAGAAATGAGGAACCTAAACAGACAGCATATTATGCTCCAGATACACAGGAAATTCAGAAAAGCACGAATGTGGTCAACTTGAAGGTAATAATGACCGATGATGCCAAATTCCAGACAAAATCAGATCGCAATAAACAAAGCAAAAAGAGTCGCGGTACAAGTACTAAGAACGTTCAAAAGGAGGGACAAGACAGTAATGATTCCCCTGCTGAGAACTCTGATCATACCAAAACTTGAATACTGCTCAGTTTTGACGTCACCATATAAAAAGGAAGAAATTAATAAACTAGAAGAAACGCAGAGACATTTCATAGCCAAGGTTGATGTCTACAAAGAACTCTTCTACTGGGAAAGACTACGTAAACTAATTCTGTACTCGGACAGAATTTAAATTTTGTACCGATTCATCGATTTGTAGTACATGGTATTCCATGCATTAAAACCAAGCTCACCCTCTCGTCTATTGTTAATTTCGCAGCCATCCCCTACCTAAAATAAAAAAAATAATATATTATAATCAACACTGAAAATTCCTATGATGCGCGACTTTTGCGCCACCCTGTATATGCACATCACATTTCCTAAGAATTTTACTGCATTTATTCTTGCTCTTCAACAGTAAAAAAAAATGTGGGATTAAAAATTATTTAAAATATAAGGTTGTAACATACGAGGGTAATTCAATAAGTATCCGCACTTTTTATTTTCACATCTGATAAATTATAAACACATCACTTCTCAACATAGTTTCCTTGTTTCTCAATATACTTAGTCTAGCAATCTACAAGCTTCCTAATGCCATTACAAAAGAATGTTTTTGGCTGTGTGCGTAGCCAGTCATGCACCGCCTCCTTCAGGTCATCATCGCCTTGGAATCGCTGACCTCTCAAAGCGTGTTTTAGCGGTCCAAACAGGTAAAAATCCGAAGGTGCCAGGACTGGACTGTAGGCTGGATGGTCGAGAACTTCAAATTTAAGTTCTTGAAGGCATTTTCTAGTCTGTGCAGCGGTATGAGGGCGCGCATTGTCGTGTAACAGAATAACACCTTCCGACAATCTCCCTCTCCGTTTTGTGCGAATTGCTTGCTTTAACTCATTCCGAAGCATGTCAGAATACGATGCACTTGTTACTGTAGGTCCACACTCTAGATACGGTTCAAGGATAGGGCCTCGTGTATCCCAAAACAGTGTCATCATAACTTTACCTGCTGACGGCTGCGCTTTGAACTTCCTTGCAACGGGAGATGTTGGATGCTTCCATTGCATGATCTGTCGTTTGCGTTCTTGTTCATAGTGATGGATCCAGGTTTCATCTCCAGTGATAATGCGCTCCAAAAAGTTTTCACCTTCATCATGATACCGCGCCAAAAGACGAGAGCAGACGTCCACACGATTACGCTTGTGCTCTTCTGTCAACTGTTTGGGCACCCATCTTGCACAAATCTTGTGAAAGCCAAGAATGTCATGAACTATCGAATAGGCTGACCCTTGACTGATGTCTAATGAAGATGCAATTTCTTTTATTGTTAATCTTCTGTCATCGAAAATCATGGCTCTGGCTTCTTCCTGCTTGTCACCACTGGTTGATGTTGACGGTCGTCCTGAGCGCTGAGCATCTGTCACACATGTCCGACCTTCCTTGAACATTTGAATCCACTCGTACACACTTCGCCGTGGTAACGCATTATTCCCATACTGATCACATAAACGCGTGTGAATTTCAGCTCCTTTCACACCTTCTGCCCACAAAAACCGAACCACGGATCTCTGTTCTTTCAGAGTACATATTGAAAGCGGCGCAGCGATGCTCACTACTCCTAAGATATGTGACAGCTACGAGTAGCCTAAATAAGCCTATACTGTTGCTAGCCTAAATAAGCCTATAGATCTCAGTTTGGCTCGTTATTACGGGTATATATATTATATATACTATATTATCACTAAAATAAAAAATGCGGATACTTATTGAAGTACCCTCATATATTCTGCTCGATTTTTAAGTTCATTCAGAACAAGAATTAAAGGACTTACAAGGACAAATTTGCTCGAATTTTTAGTTTATTCACAACAAAAATTAAATGACATAGTTAATCATCAATGACAATTTAATCATCACTATAATTCCCTACTTTTTCTATAACCTCCTCCCACCTGTAGAAAAGTTTTTTTATGCCACGTTCGAAGAAATCCCTTGGTTTCGAATTAAAAAAACGATCACTTCGTTTCCGATACCTTCCCTGGATTACGACTTCTGTTTATCTAGGTGATGTTGCAGACTTCTGAATAAATGGTCGTCTGAAGGTGCATAATCTTATGCAACATTTCCTTTGCAACATTGGTCAACATTTCCAATTGCATTGCACTCTCTCCTTTTGCGCCCATCCTACTGACTTCAACTGTGATTATTTGGTTATCTGGTAGAAGCTCAAAATGAATAATTCGTTGCATATCCCACCAAACGCATAGCAAAATTTTATTTGGATGGGGTCCATTCCTTGGCTGAGGTTCAGGCTTTGTTTCACGGCTAAGCTACTGATGTCGACGCTTAATATTGTTATAGAGGACCCATTTTTCATACCCAATGACGATCCGATTCAAAAACGGTGCCTGCAGTTGCCGAGAATGCAAATATAGATTCGATGTTGAAGATTCGCTCGTGACAAATCATGCGGAGAAAATATTCATTAGCCTAATCCTACACTAGCCTAAGCCTACACTAGCCTAAGTCATTCTGTATCATTCTGTATCGTGATAAAACCTGTGCGAACCTGTCGCCGCGTGTATTTTGCAACATTTCTAAAACTATTTCACATTATCTTGAGGTTATTCTATTATCTATCGTCCATTTTCTAATCGAGCAGAATTTGTGTTACAACCTGATATTATGGCATATCATCAACAATTTAAAAATGTATTTTTCATTATTAATTTTTAAATGTATTTTTTTATGTTTTATTTTGGACTTAAATTCGAAGTGTGGTCATTCGCAATTCTTGCGTTTCATGTTTAGAAAGAGTAAATAGGCGATTAAATAAAATCACATGCAGTAAAAAGGACGATTATGTTATAAAAAATATATGCGATATTAAATGGATATCAGGCAATAATAAAATATGGTCGCACGCACGCACAAAAAACTGATCCACGCCGCTATTTCACTTCTGCTCATAAAATAATTCATAGAATTGTTGTTAATATCATCCGTAGCTGAATGAAGTCCAATTTATTTTATAGGGATGTAGAAAGATATGAAAATTAAAAGCAAATTGGCTGTTATATATACACTGTATATTATATATATATATATTATTATATATATATATATATATATATATATATATAAGATTAAGCAGAAGAAAGAATTATATGGATTTGGATCGTATTCTCAAACGTATATTACAATGAGATAAATTCTTTCTTGAAAGGTTTATTTGACACATTGAAATTCTGCAAAAATGCTTTATTTAAAAGTATAATTTAACGTTGATTTTTGTGATTTGAACACACTGAAATTTCACCCTTTTTTTTCTTTGTTTTTTACAGATTCATTCAATCATTATTATTATTTATTAAATATTAAAAATTTTAAAGTACAAAGTGCCCATAAATTTTGTTTATAAATTCAATTCAATTAAAATTCAATTTGTAAAAGTAATTTATGGACACCCTGTATCTAATTCTTATCAGTCACGAATTTCAGTAGTTATTCATTAACTTATATATTGCCTTTAAACCAATGGAATATTTATTAATTTAGTAAATATTTAAACTGCACTCCGTGAAATCGTTTACATATGTCAATTCTCTTGGGAAAAAAAAAAAGTTTGGACCATTGCATATCATTACAGAAATGTTGCCAAACTTCTTCATGTAACTCCATAATTTGAAAGGAGTGTGCCAACTATAGATTACTTTACATGTCTTCGAACGACGGTTCAGGATCGACCTGCGGGTAACCCCTTTACAGCACTCCGCCTCATTTGGGGAATTTGATAGCTACCCTCATCTCGTCTTTGTAGCCAGCTTTGGAAAATAACCTGCTCAGTTGGTTCTCGGAATTAATCAGGTTGGTGTACTGGAGGTTTCTCAGTTCTTTCGGCAGCACGGTGAACAATTTTGGGACTCGTATTTTTGGGGTATTTTCCATTTTCTCGTTTTCATATCCCCCTGTCCCGCCGCACCTGGGACAGTACTCAGTCTACGTCTTCTCTCATTCCAGTGTGTTTCCATTACATTTCTAAAGTTTGGCACATATGACCTAAAAGTCCTCCATTTTTGAAGTGTCGGATTTTCTGTATAGGCTTGTGGGTAATGTAGTCAGGCAGCTTAGGACCACATTTTGACAGTATGGGGATATGCCGGACAAAAGCACTATTTTTTTCTTGACAATCTGTGTGGTATAAATTTTTATATTTCTATTGGAACCAAGTAATCGGAACTTGCTGGAGCCTGTTTCAGTCATTTTTAAAAAATGGGTGGACGAAAACCAGGAAAAAATAAGTTTTTCAGTTAGAAATAAAGATGTTGGCTCTGAGAGCTCAATTACTGTTGTAGAATGTTATAATACTATTCATATTGCTTGGCAGCAGCAACATTCAAACATGTAGAATGCAAAAAAATATTTATTTTTTGGTTTACAGATTTTTTCCACATTTGTTATGGTCGGTAAGGATGATAAATTCTGACAAATACTTCTTTGTATTGCAAACTTGCCTGAGGACC
Source organism: Bathynomus jamesi (assembly GCA_023014485.1). Lineage (NCBI taxonomy): Eukaryota > Metazoa > Arthropoda > Malacostraca > Isopoda > Cirolanidae > Bathynomus > Bathynomus jamesi. The sequence continues at coordinate 255,062 of JAJOZX010002077.1, forward strand.
CTTGCAGTTGCACACAATGGACTGGACTATGTGTGTAATATGTCAGCAGACAACCTCTGAAACACTCCTTCACTATGACCGAAGGACCGCATGATGAGAAGGCCAAAGAAACGTGGGGACAAGATATGATCAGCAAGAGTCCAACATTTCAGTACTGGGATACCATTCCCAAGATGAAAATCTTTGGTTTGATCTTCGTGCGGGCCCACCGAGAATGAGACTTCCCCCCTGAATGTGGAATCACTCAAGGCTTTAGTTGATTGGTTCTTTGCCCTTGACCATCACAACTATGCCAGGTGGATTCCCGTGCACCTACGGGACATGGAGAGCCTACCTAAAGCCATCCAAGAGGAATTCGAAGACAACGGCCACGGGGTTGTTTCAGAGACAACCAAGCAATTCTCATCCATACCAATCGACCAGGCTCACGTGCAGAACAATGAGCTGGTGAAGGGTTCAGGGGGTGCAGTGGGACTGACTGAGAAACCTTCAGCTTTCAAGAAGTGGATGATAGCTGGACCTGAGCAAGCACGACTTCTCCAAGAGTTTAAGGAGTAGTACACCTCAGAAAAAGAAAATGAACACCATGAAGAGGGACTGTCAACACACAGAAGACTTTCAAAGAGCAAACACTGGGTCTGGTTCAGGCTATCTCTGAGATGAGCAATCCTTTCCTAGATAACAGCCCTGAACCTTTCACACTGGACACACGGAATGTCATCGACGAGTCTGTTGTCAACAGTCCGTACCGTGGAAGCAGTGGGCAGGGAGCAATACAATGCCTACCGTCAGTCAGTACTAACTCACCGCAAACGCTCTATCCATGAGCGCATCAAGAAGAACTCCGTGCCTCTGTTTAGTTGTCCAACACCAAAGTCAAAGACCAAGCAGGCACGGCAGATCTCACTGTTGAAGGATGCTGTGACCCTCTTCTGCAGATTATACATAGTCATGCAGCAGAGGGATGGAAACATGGGTACCTTCTTCAAGCATGAAAATCATCCACATCCTCCATCTCTCTCTGACAGAGGTAAGCTACGACAGGGGAAGAAGTCAGATCTGCTGAGCATTCTGACCCACGAGACAAATGAGCCACAGTCGGAACCTCCTAGGTCCTTCGATGTGAAAATACTTGATCGTGCTGCTGTGGTGCACCTCCTGCCAATTACCAACATCATCGCGTTTGTTAAATATGCCAGTGGTGGCTTTCTTCCCCACATCATGCAGCAGTTGGAGACCTCTGCAAGAGTTGAGGTGGTCTGGGACACCTATGTATCCAACAGCATCAAAGAGTCAACCAGGGAGAAATGCGGCAAAGGCATCAGGAGGAAGGTCGCCGGTCGAAATAAGGTTCCAGGGAACTGGGCAGATTTCCTGCGTGACCCCACCAATAAGCAAGAGCTCTTCGCATTCCTCTCCAGCAAGGTTGCATCCACCGAATGCCAAGAAGGCAAGCAGATCTTCATCACATCTAGCAGCACAGTTGTCAGCAGAGGCACCAGCCACTGCATGCCGAAGTGTGACCATGAAGAAGCAGATACAAGAATACTGATTCACTTGCAAGTTGCCATGGAGAGTGGTTCTAACATCTGCTTGGTGCGCACTGTGGACACTGACATAGTGATCATCCCCATCGGCAAATTCCACTCCATCGTCACCAAATATCCACTTGCAGACACCTGGGTTGTCTTTGGCACCGTCAAGAACTTCATGTACCTACATATCAATGCTATCTGCCATGCTCTGAGCAAAGACAAGTCCACAGCCCTTCCCCTGTTCCACAGTTTCACAGAGTGTGACACAACCTCAGCATTCTATGGAAAGGGGAAGACGTCAACATGGGAAGCCTGGAATTCCTACCCTGAGGTCACCCAGGCATTCAACTACATGGCAGCAAATCCGCACACCCCACTGACCGTGGACTCCCAACACTTCCAACTACTGGAACGCTTCACAGTTGTCATCTATGACTGACAAGACAAACACTGGAATCTGTCAATGAGGCACGGAGGGAGTTGCTCTGCAAAAAGAGCACGATGGAGAACATTCCACCGACTCAGGAGGCTTTGTTGCAACAAGGCTGCAAGAAGGCTGCAAATGTGACATAAAACTGAACTAGCTGTATGTTTTGAATTGAAGCGTTTTTATATTCTACATACATTATGATGTTTTTATTTTTTGTTCAGCTGTTTAATATGGTGATATATCAAATTAGTGTGTTTTGTATTCTAAATATACTGAATTACAGTGTTTTTATATTCTACATACACAGGATTGACAATCTTATATCCTAATTCTACTTTATAGGAAAACTGGAAAATCCGATGCCTTTTAGGTGTAATTTCATGCCAAAATTAGGGTCAGTATTGCAACGGGACGGGACAAATGGAAGCTCCATCCATGTCAGATTTTTTGGTTCCAGTAAAAAAGCTGAATAATATGACTGAATAAAGTGTCAGAAAAAAGTTGGTGCTTTTGTCCGGAATGTCCCCTTCATTTTGTTAAGCTACCTGATTAATGAGCAATACTCACTTATGTGTAGGACTAAACTCTTCCATAAATTTAGTATGATGCTCGTTTTTCTGCTGTGGAAGCTCCTATTGATAATTTCCATTATACTTCTAGCTCTTATAATTGTGATATTTTATATATGTGTGTATATATATATATCAGTGGCGGGCGGTGAGTACGTCTACAGGGTAAGCGGTATTGCGTGCGAGCACACGCACTATATGTACATATTATATAATTATAGTAATTATAGTAGCTAATGATAAACTTCATAACTGGCTAGTGGGTATGTATTGCAGACTATTCTAAAAAATACGGTACTGTCTTTAATACCTTTAATAAGATTTTGATTAGGGTAAGCGGCGCTTACCTAACTTTCCCTGAATGCACGCCACCGATATATAAATATATATATATATGTATAATGCGCCCCGGTGGTGTAGTGGTTAGCGTCGCTGACTACGAATCCATCGGCCCCGGATTCGAGACCCGGTGACGGCAGCCGGCGCGTAGCAAAACCCAGATGTTCATCCTTCCACACAATAAAGAAAGTGGTTGGTAGATAAATGGCTACCGTGGGTAGCCTAGTGGCTAAGACGCTGGGCTGCTAGTGGGGCGTGGTTCGGATTCCACGTTAAACTGTAGCTCTAAGGTGGAGTGAAAAGCTTGACTTTCGTCAGAATGAACAATTCGGGCGGAAGCTAACCAAAGGTTACATGAGGTTTATATATATATATATATATATATATGGAACGCACAGATGTAATGTGCATGGAACAAGGAACCCTTCTGGGATAGTTAAGTTCACAATAGTTCGAATAAGTAATGAAAAATACTAAATTTTTTTCTTTTTCATGATGGAGGCCAAACGTGGGCAACGGGTCACAAGCAAAGAGTCCCCAAAATATAGCTTCCCTCGCTAGCTATCTGCTAAGCAGATGAAAAAGAAAAAATTTTAGGATTTGCCATTTACCTTTACTTATTCGGTCTATAGTGGATTTAATTAGGCCAGGAGAGTTCCTTGTTCCATGCACATTAGGTCTGTGTATTCCGTAAAAGTTATTTTCAGGGACCATTCTGAGTTGTTTCATATATATATATATATATAATATATATATATATATATAACGTAAAGAACGACGCTTGTATAGGAGAACATCCGCGCAAGATGAGGAGGGAGAACGAACAAATGAAAAAAATGAGGTAACCACCCGGGAATCGAACCCGGGATCTTCCGATTGCCGGTCAGATATGATAACCACTACACCATGGTCCTCACTCGATCAGAAGTCGTAATTCTCCTACATACGCGCAGAAACCAATGCCCCGAGGGGGGCACCTCCCGCATGCCGCACCTTATATACATTTTAACTGTAAAGAACACGCAGTATAATTAACGTACCTCATTTTTTCCTTTGTTCGTTCTCCCTCCTCATCTTGCGCGGAATGTTCTCCTATACAAGCGTCGTTCTTTACGTTAATTATACTGCGTGTTCTTTGCAGTTAAAATGTATATAAGGTGCGGCATGCGGGAGGTGCCCCCCTCGGGGCATTGGTTTCTGCGCGTATGTAAGAGAATTACGACTTCTGATCGAGTGAGGACCATGGTGTAGTGGTTATCATATCTGACCGGCAATCGGAAGATCCCGGGTTCGATTCCCGGGTGGTTACCTCATTTTTTCATTTGTTCGTTCTCCCTCCTCATCTTGCGCGGAATGTTCTCCTATACAAGCGTCGATCTTTACGTTAATTATACTGCGTGTTCTTTGCAGTTAAAATGCATATATATATATATATATATATATATATATATATATATAAAATTTTATATATATATATATATATATATATATATATATATATATATATATATGATGATGAATAAAACCACGAAGGAAAGGAAACACAGAATGGTGCTCAAGCGTTTTCGTCTAATGACATCCTCAAGAACACTGAAGTACATAAAGAGTTACAGCCTATACATAGGTTACAGAAAAAAAAATTATACTGTGTATATATATATATATATATATATATATACACAATAAACGGAGAGATAAAAAGAAAAAAATAAACATTAAAGGATTGTGGGAGGAGCATACAAATTTGTAAGGAAAAACTACTGATTTTTAGCACAAGATCAAATGAATTGTTTCCAACCAATGTTATAGATAATTAAAAAAATAAAAATACAAATTTATACTGGAAATCTGCCCGGTTTTTAGCACTTTGCCCTTCTTGTTTAAGTTCGATGTATATAAAAATAAATTGAAAAATAAAAGTTACTAGAGTAGCATACAAGTTTACCAAAGATTTAGCGTTCTACCCTTCTTATCTAAATCTGTTCTGAAGGAATTCAAAACAACAGGATCGAGTTGAAAAAGACCTTTGCTTATGTTGAAGTTATTTGTAAGTTGGATAATGGCAGACTCAAGAATATTTCAATTAACAATGTTGCTCGAGTGAAATAAAACTGAAGCATTATTCCAATCAATACAGTGGAATAACTCTGACAAATGGACAAAATGGGCACTGGACGACTGTCCTGTTCTAACGGAATATTGATGCTGTTTTATGCGTGTCTGCAAATCCTTTCCCCGTCTGACCTATGTAAAAGGAATCACATTGTTTACAACTAATTTTATAGATAATGCCTGAATTATTGGTAGGGCTATTTTTTACTATGATATTTTTCACAATATTGTTATATGAAAATACTACATTAATATCCAAAAGTTTAAGTACATTGTAGCAATGCCTAAAAAGCCCGGAAAAAATGGAAGTACTAAAATATTTTTTGACAAAGTACGATATGCTTGACTTTCTCTCCCGAGAATTACATAACTATGACCTGCCACTACCTTCACACATTGTTTTGGAACTTATTAAGCTTTGCATCAAAGACTGTAAATTCACTTTCAATAACGAGTATTATCAACAAGTTTTTGGGATGGCCATGGGCAACCTATTGTCGCCCCTCCTCTCCAATATTTATATGGAGTTTTTCGAAATTACTTACATTCCGAGAATAATCCTGGGGGTTGGCATCCCTTGGTTGCGGTACGTCGACGATATTTTGTGTATCTGGCCCATGAATCGTGACCTGGATAACTTCCTCCTTCAGTTAAATGATCAAGTCCCCTCCATTAAGTTTACTTTAGAAATGGAACAAGACAACTCAATCCCGTTTTTGGATGTGCGTGTACATAGGGAAAGCCCAGGTTTTAAGTTTAGTATCTATCGGAAAAAACAAACAATTTGTCCTACGTACACTTTTACTCGGGACATGACACCCCCACTAAGAAGGCCATTTTTCTTCAATGTTTCTCCGCGCCCTTAGGATCGCCAGTCCGGAATACATCGATGCCGAATTGGAAAATTCAACGGTATTGGAAGTGATCTGTGTTATCCATCTGCGTTTATGGAATCTTGTCTCAACAAGGCAAAACGAACTTTCTATCGTGTGAATAATAACACTCGTACTTTGTCAAAAAATATTTTAGTACTTCCATTTTTCCTGGGCTTTTTAGGCATTGCTAATGTACTTAAACTTTTGGATATTAATGTAGTATTTTCATATAACAATATTGTGAAAAATATCATAGTAAAAAATAGCCCTACCAATAATTCAGGCATTATCTATAAAATTGGTTGTAAACAATGAGAAAGGATTTGCACACACGCATAAAACAGCATCAATATTCCGTTAGAACAGGACAATCGTCCAGTGCCCTTTTTGTCCATTTGTCAGAGTTATCCCACTGTATTGATTGGAATAATGCTTCAGTTTTATTTCACTCGAGCAACATTGTTAATAGAAATATTCTTGAGTCTGCCATTATCCAACTTACAAATAACTTCAACATAAGCAAAGGTCTTTTTCAACTCGATCCTGTTGTTTTGAATTCCTTCAGAACAGATTTAGATAAGAAGGGTAGAACGCTAAATCTTTGGTAAACTTGTATGCTACTCTAATAACTTTTATTTTTCAATTTATTTTTATATACATCGAACTTAAACAAGAAGGGCAAACTGCTAAAAACACGGGCAGATTTCCAGTATAAATTTGTATTTTTACTTTTTTAATTATCTATAACATTGGTTGGAAACAATTCATTTGATCTTGTGCTAAAAATTGGTAGTTTTTCCTTACAAATTTGTATGCTCCTCCCACAATCCTTTAATGTCTAATTTTTTTTTATTTTTATCTCTCCGTTTATTGTATATATATATAATTTTTTTTTTCTGTAACCTATATATGACGCGTTCGGTGGAGAAGGGGCGAACGCCACAAAATTCGAAAAATGAGTTTTTTGTCGTATAATTATCCTTTAAAACCTTTGCTTTACCTATGCAAAAAATTAGATGTTAGTCTGCACTCTTTCACGGTAAAATTTAGGTTTTAATGTATCTCAGAGAAATTCACTCCGCATCATTGCTTCACATTGAACACATCTATCTACTTTCTGGTCACTCGACAATGCCCTGTGATGCTGAATTTGGCCAAATTGAACAAAATATAAAAAATAATTACAGCAATATTATTTACACCAAAAAAGATTATGTTACGGCCATAACTACAGCCGTTTCGCAGCGCTTCCTAGTTGTAGAAATGAAACAGGCTGATTTTCTCGATTTTCACGTCCTAAAAACGTACATTGTCATTAGGAAATCAACAACTACTAAATTTACAGATGCAAGAATGTTAATATTTGACTTTCAACACAAAGAAGGCTACGTAATACCTACTGCATACCGCACAACCCCAGATAATAGCCATCCCGTCAGACTGCAGAAAGGGAAAAAATCCTACAGTGTCAGTTTATTCAATCTAGCCCAGCAGACACTGCAACCAAAGTATTCCCAATTGCTGCCAATAACTAAGGAAAAAATAAAAGATCTCAAAGAATTATCAGACCTAATGCCTGCAACTGCAGTGAACTATTATACAAGATTGTTAAAGGAACTGGAAGAAACCGAAACAGTTGAAGCAGGTAATACAACATTCGACGAAGAGGACCAAATAATGGATTACACCAGTTAACATCAGAAGCTATCAATAAATAATATTGTAAAATTTCTTGGCGTTTTATTATATCGACATATTACACAACAATATTTTACTCAAATATGTGTTCAAATTCATACAACATTTCAATAAACCGGAAAAAATACAAAGGTTTAAAGTTTACAAACTTTAACTGCATTTTGTGGCATAATTCGAAAATGTTGCGTTCGCCCCTTCTCCACCGAACGCGTCATATAGGCTGTAACTCTTTATGTACTTCAATGTTCCTGAGGATGTCATTAGACGAAAACGCTTGAGCACCATTCTGTGTTTCCTTTCCTTCGTGGTTTTATTCATCATAAATATTTTTCACGTGTTACTTTCGTGAAATAATTTTCATATATATATATATATATATTTATATATATATATATATATATATATATATATGAAAATTGTTTCACGAAAATAACTGGTGAGTAATATTTATGATGAAAATAACCACGAAGGAAAAGGAAACAGAATGGTGCTCAAGCGCTTTCGTCTAATGACATCCTCAGGAACACTGAAATAAATAAAAAGTTCGAGACTATATATAGGTAAAAAAATATATAAAAAATATAAAAATAAAATAGAAAAATAAAAATTGTAGGAGTATAATACAAATTTATGAGGAAAAACTACCAGAATTTTAGCACTTTGCCCCTCTTGTCTAAATTCGTTCTGAACAAATTTAAAACAACAGGATCAAGCGAAAAAAGACCCTGGCTAATGTTAAAATTATTTGTAAATTGAATAATGGCAGACTCAAGAATATTTCTATTAACAATGTTGCTTGAGTGAAACAAAATTGAAGTATTTTTCCAATCAATTGATGCTGTTTTGCACGTCTGTGAAAATCCTTTACCGTCTCTCCAGTGTAAAAGGAATCACATTGTTTGCAACCAGTTTTATAGATAATGCCTGAATTATTGGTAGGGCTATTTTTTACTATGATACTTTTCACAATATCGTCACATGAAAATACTACATTAATATTCAAAAGTTTAAGTACATTAGCAATGCCCTAAAAGCCTGGGAAAAATGGAAGTACGAAAATATTCTTCGACAAAGTGCGAGGGTTATTATTCACACGATAAAAAGTTCGTTTTGCCTTGTTAAGACAAGATTCCTAAAAAGCAGGTGGGTAGCACAAATCACTTCCAGTAATGTTGATTTTTTCTAATTCAGCATCCATGTATTCCGGAATGGCGATCCTAAGAGCGAGGAGAAACGTTGAAGAAAATATGGCTTTCTTGATGGGGGTATCATGTCCGGAGTAAAAGTGTACGTAAGACAAATTGTTTGTTTTTTCCGATAAATACTAAACTTAAAACCTGGGCTTTCCCTATGTACACGCACATCCAAAAATGGGCGTGAGTTATTTTGTTCTACTTCTAAAGTAAACTTAATGGAGGGGACTTGATTATTTAACTGAAGGAAGAAGTCATCCAGGTCACGTTTCATGGGCCAGATACACAAAATATCGTCGACGTACCGCAACCTTGGGAAACCAACCTCCAGGATTCTCGGAATGTAAGTAATTTTGAAAAACTCCATATAAATATTGGAGAGAAGGGGCGACAAGGAATTACCCATGGCCATCCCAAAACCCTATTGATAATATTCGGTATTGAAAGTGAATTTATAGTCTTTGATGCAAAGTTTAATGAGTTCCAAAACGATATGTGCAGGTAGTGGCAGGTCATACTTATGTAATTCTCAGGAGAGAAAGTCAAGCATATCGTCAATCGGCACTTTTGTAAACAATGAACAAACGTCAAAACTGATCAATCTATCGTTGGTTTCAGTGCGTATATTATTCAGTTTTTCAGTAAGATCCATGGAATTTTTTACATGTGAATCAGAGATAGTTCCGAGAATGGGGGACAAGACTTTGACAAGCCATTTAGAGAGTTTAAAGGTAATAGAAGCCATAGAGCTAATAATAGGGCGCATAGGGTTGCCAGGTTTGTGGGTTTTAATAAGACCGCAATAGCTCTTACAATTAAAAAAAGATGGTGAGCTCCATATTACTAAAGCAGACAAGGCTAACACCATAGTTATTTTGGACAAAGTGGAATACATTCGAAAGATGAACGAGCTTCTCCAGGACCCCGCCACATACAGAGAGATTAGGAACAATCAGCAGGATGACGTCATCAGATCATTCGATAGTGGCTTGAAACGCATTCTCAAAGATCATAAGGACTTAATTCCGTTTTTCACATCCACTTCGCCTTCTCTTCCTTACCTTTACGGTCTTATTAAAATTCACAAACTTGGCAACCCTATGCCAGTGCCCTTTTCGTCCATTTGTCAGAGTTATCACACTGTATTGATTGGAATAATGTTTTAGTTTTGTTTCACTCAAGCAACATTGTTAATAGAAATATTCTTGAGTCTACCATTATTCAACTTACAAATGATTTTAACATTAGCCAGCGTTTTTTTTCGCTTGATCCTGTTGTTTTGAATTCGTTCAGAACGAATTTTGATAAGAGGGGCGGCAAAGTGCTAAAATTCTAGTAGTTTTTCCTTATAAATTTGCATGCTCCTACAATTTTTATTTTTCTATTTTATTTTTATATTTTTATATTTTTTTTACCTATATATAGTCTCGAACTTTTTATTTATTTCAGTGTTCCAGAGGATGTCATTAAACGAACGAAAGCGCTTGAGCACCATTCTGTGTTTCCTTTTCATTCGTGGTTATTTTCATCATATATATATATATATAAGGTAGATGTAGATATATTTAAAATATTGAGCACACAAATTGGAAATTATATTTATAGAAATTTCCAATTAAAAATGAAATTGAAAATTTAATGGCCTTTGCCTTTACATTACTGTATTCATATAAAAACATACTATCACACACACACACACACATATATATATATATATCTGTCTATCTATCTATATTTTTTTCTTTCCTTTCTTTCAACTTCCAGCCTTTCACTTGTTCCGTGTGATGATTTCTTACTTTACGGAGGTCAGGCTTGTTGTCCCACCTCCCAGTTGCATGGTGAAGGAACAAGTTGGTTTCTTCGTCTCTCCACTTCACATAGCAAGTACACCCGGCTCATCAGGAATTGTCCTAAGCCAGGTGTCTAATTTTCATGTGAAGACTTTCACGTCGACACCATTCGCAGTCCGACGTGCTTTGGGTATCTTGTTGAATAGTCTTGGCCCTCTGACAGCAGAGCTATTTTTCTTCAGGGTTGAGGATATTCCTTGTGTATAGCCTTTAGTTTGGGAACATGACACATTCTTCCTTTCTTATTGTCCATTGTTGTTTGAATGGTTGTAGGGTTCAGTCTGAGATTAGAGACTAGTTTCTCTATTATTTTGCATGTGTGTACCTCTCTTCTTTTACTTTCCAACGAGTATAAATTTAATTTACGTAACCTTTCCGAGTAATTTAGTTCTTTGCATCCATTGATCTTGGCTCTGAAGCTTCTCTGAATCCCTTCTAGTTGACTAATGTCTTTTTTTTTATATGGAAACATTAAGACTGAGTAATACTCCAGTTTGGGTATGATCACTGCTTTCAACAGAAGAATCATCATAATGTTGTCCCTTCTTTTAAACGTGCTCAATATCTCTCCCGTTATTCTTTTTGCTTTGTTTACTTCTACCTTACTAGTGGAGCGGTTAACCAAAATATCGTGCACTTTTTGTTAAAAGCATGAAACAGTGACCCATACTGGACATTTCCAGATATGGACCCAAGTCAGCAGCGCCCCCTTGTGGCCGTAGGAGGAACTAATAAGTTATTCTGCTCTGGCGTGGGGAAAATGTGTATATGCGTCGTAATTAAAGCACAGATGTAACACATATGTGTTTTTGGTGGTACGCTGTGCGCAAGGAAGAATGTTTTTGATGTTAAACATACCTTTCAATTGTACCGTTATTGTTATTTTCTTTGAAACAGACATAGAGACTGTTAACCATTCATCGTTCGGTCTGTCTCTTTTGTACAAACAACGTGTTTTTTTTCATGTAGGAAAAACTTGATAAACAGAAATTAATGCCTGTCCTTGTTTCTGTCTTTACAGGCTTCCTGCGTGATTGGACGTTGAGGCAGCTATTCTGCAAAACATGGCAGCACAATACAAGCTTGTAGAGACGGTAGAACCAAGCATCTCTAGGCATAGTAGCCGTGTTGTGGATTGGAACTTTTGCATCTTTTATCAGACTGTAATCGATGAGCTCTTGCAGTATCCTGCCAACTCTAAACGAAAAGACGTTGGGGCTGGATATGAAAATGCTGCAGGAAACCTGATCCAGTTCCATGAACTAAGTGCAATGCCTGTAAAAGTAGAACTGCAGCAACTAGACAGAGGATCTGGAATCGAAGCAACATCACACGAAAAGAAAGCGGCATGGCATAAAATGTATAAAAATAAAGTAAGAACTATGAAATTGGAAAGGATACGCAAAAAAAAAAGCTATGTTTCATGACTGGGTGTGATATGACGTCATTCTTCTGTGGGAAAGGCAAAACGTCGGCATGGGACATGTGGCATGTATTTCCAGATGTCACAAATGTATTGCTTACACTGGCAAAAGCTCCAATGCATGTTCCCGATACCAGCATGTCGAAAATCGAACGGTCTGTGGTTCTTTGGTATGATCAAACTAGTGCATTTTGCAAAGTTAATGAGGCAAGGCAATATTTATTCTCTAGAAAATCACGAGCCCTTGAGAATATCTCACCTACTAAGGCTGCTCTCAAGCAGCATGCGCTCCGCCTGCGCCTATCAAGGAGGGGGCACTACAAAACGTCCAGAGCTACCTAATCCTACATACTGGTGTTGGGAAAAGAAAGAAGGTTTGCCATAGAAACTAAAGTGGACAACTCTTGCACAAGCTCAACAAAATGTGCTAATGAACTGATACGTTGCAAGTGTAGGAAGGCCTGCAGGAGCCTGTGCAGGTGTACAAGGCGAATCTACAATACATTGCTCTCTGTACCTCTGATGGAAACTGTTAATAGGATTGACGCTTTAGGCTGCGATTACACTGCATGCGTTTTCGTACGATCAAATCTTCTGACGAATTCGGGCGTATTCGTCAGAATTAGTACGAACTGATGAAGCGTGTACAATCGAATGGAAGTGGTTACAGTACATGATATGCGATCGTTAGATTTCGTCCGAACACGTCCGTTTGCGTTTTCTGATCAAACTTTGATATTTTGTTTTTGTAAAAAAATATTACTGTTAAGGTTCTGGTTTATTGCCGTCACCCTCATCCATTGGAAATTTCCAGCAGATATCGGTGGAGGGTTAACGACAAAAACCCTACGTCTTTTCGTTAAAAAGTTATGCTTGTCGAGGTATTCAAAGGACCTCGTTAAGTAGTGTTTTTTTAGGTTAATGCTAAATTTATTTGCCTTCGGTATTTTAGCGCTGCCTAATGGTAAAGAAGGAAAATTACCATACCTAATTATTTCGTTGGGCCTCGCTTCTGGTTCGAGGGCTGGACGATCTCTTTCGATGTAGGGCCGTAGACGATGGAGTTACGCAATGAGTTTATTTGGTTTAATTAATGTAGGCTTCACTACACTTAAATACCTGAAGGAATAGGCCTATCCTTTTTGAGTTATTAGTTTTATATTCACTCAGAACTTATAGGAAGATTAATTACGTCTCCCTTGCTTAAAGCATCGCTTGGAACTCTCTCCGCTCTGGTGCTAATATAAATTCCTTTGTCTTCAATTTCGCTGATTTCACAAAGTCCCCAGACGTCTAATCTTCTCTCGAAGTAATTTTCATGCGTCAGCGGTGGAAAATTTTGATACAAAATAATTCGTTTTTCTTGTTATGTGTACGCAATGCCTCCATATTGGGTCCTATGTATGGCAATTATTTTCATTCCCAATAGGCTATGTCGCGAATTCCGAAGCAATTTTGTAGATATTTAATTCAATGAATTAATAATTTGTATTCAATTAAGAAATAAAGGTACCACGTACGATACCATGTTGTAGGCGTGTATAGCTTTTGCATATACTGTTGTGGGGGGGGCGGAGAAAAATTTGCATGTTATACATTAAATTTTTTGATAAACTGTTTCTCAAACCATGTGAAATGAGGTAAATGAATGAAGTAGGAACATAGAAAGAGAAAGATTACTCAAGACCTATTTAAATATAAAAGTTCAAGAGGCCAACTTCTCAAGTTTAGTTAAAGTTATGTCAATCACTTTGACTGCCTTTGGTATAGAAAATTAATGAAATTAAAGTAAAATTATTAAGCATTTTAAATTAGCTCATTATTTGTGTAAGTTTTATAAGTCACCAGTTTATAAAGTCTGGTTTACTAATGTTGTTTTGGAGTTTTGTCATGCTTTGTTAACTATTTATGTTTTAGAGGGACTTCTACGTTGGTGAGTTAATTGAAATGTACTTCCATGTTGTGTTGTTTGGTTAAATGAGTTTGTACTGTATTCAAAGCTCCTACCACTTCAGACTAATCAATACCCATAGTTTTGTTAGAGTAAATGTTACTCCTCCACAGGTAGATCTGGAGGGCTTGAGGGTTTGAAACCTGTGCTGTTTTTGTGTTGTTTGGTCCCTGGCCAAGGAAGGCCATAAGACCCTTGTAATACAGTAGTTTGGTCTCTAGCCTAGGTAGACCATAAGACCCTTGTAGAGTAGTTTGGCCCATGACCAAGGTAGGCCATAAGACCCTTGAGAGAGTAATTTGGCCCATGGCCAAGGTAGGCCATAAGACCCTTGATAGAGTAGTTTGGCCCATGGCCAAGATAGGCCATAAAACCTTTTGTTGGTTAGAAATCTGATGAATAATCTCTCTTCAGCTTTGAAGTATGTGCCACTGTCTAACCATATAATTTTTGGCACAAAATTATGTGCACAGAACCAGAGCGCAGCAATAAAAGCCTTTACTCTCTGATCCTTTATTATGTTCAGACAGGTTGTATGTGTTTGTGGAACATGTAAAGAGTACAGTGTATATATATATATTATTTACATTCCTCTGAATCCAGTTGGTCTTCAAAACTTGGATTCACCACTCCAGTTATGATCGAGTAAATGTTATACGTCCTACAGGTGGGTTTGGGGTTTTGAAGGAATCCAATCTGTTTTCAAGGAATGCATGTGTCAAAGTTTGTTTACTTTTTGTGGTGTATTTTATGGTGTGTGTGTCTGTTGATGAAATCTGTTGAGTGATTCTTCCTTAACCCTAGAACACAAACCTCGGGTGAAAATCACCCCACGATATTTTGATCACGTGACCATGTTGTGGGGAGTGGTGGCAGCCACCTGCCTTGCCCAGTAGCTGCAGTGCGTGTTTAGCCGTGGTCGAGAGAGGTAGTGGTTTAAGTGTCGCTCGCTTGATTTTTCCTGTAGAGTACATTTTGGGTGATTTTCAACCGACGTTTGTGATACAAGGTGCAATTATTAGCGGGTGGAAATCTCCCAAGGTTTGCAGTGGTGTACATATTCTGGTTTGCTATTTACGTTATTTTTCTTTACAGGCATTGATTATGACATTCTAGGTGTACTAAAGTGCTATTACTATTGCAAGAATCATGTCTAATAAACAGGTGAAGTATTACGCAAGTGATGAGCTTGAAAGAATTATGAACACAACTGGGGAATTACCTGATTATAGTGAAACTGATGATGAAGAGAATGAAGATGACCTAGAATATGAGGTCATGTATGATAGTGACATTGACAAAGAATATGTACCTGAACCAAGTGAAAATGATGATGAGAGCAGTCATAGTGATGAGGAGACCAGACGCCGTGTATGGAAAAAACCACGGCACACGTCTACACCAGCCAAGCCACGCTCGCCCCACGTGACAGCTAGGCCTATCACCAGCCGCCATGTGTTCGACCCAGACCCTGGTGCCTCTACGTTTGCTGCCTCTCCTGATGCCCATGCTGCCTCTCCTGATGCCCCTGCCGCCTCTCCTGATGCCCCTGCCGCCTCTCCTGATGCCCCTGCTGCCTCTCCTGATGCCCATGCTGCCTCTCCTGATGCCCATGCCGCCTCTCCTGATGCCCCGGCTGCTCGTAGGGGAAGAAAAAGGCGCCCTGATGAGGACGACGATGCTCCCTCAGTCGTTGACTTCCACACCAGCACCCTGGCAAGCACTTCTGGCTTCAGGTGGAGTTGCCGGCCACAGTCTCGTTCGTCGATGAGAACTCCATCACGGAACATCCTTCCATCCGGCATGACCACAGGGCCAACAGCGGAGGCACGGAGTGCTGACACCCCAATCAAGTGCTTCACGTTGCTGTTTGAGGACCAAATCATCGACGAGATTGTTGAATGGAGCAACAAGCGAATCCACTTGCAGGCTGCCAAGTACGGCCGGCAGACTGGAACACACTCTCGAACAGAACCAGCCGAGGTGCGTGCACTTCTGGGGGTTATCATCTTCAGTGGCTGCCAGAGGGACAATCATCTATCAACATCAGAGATGTGGAACCCCTGCACCGGCGCAGCCACATACCGTGCGGCCATGTCTCAGGGTCGATTCGAGTTCCTACTGAATTGTCTGCGTTTTGATGACCCTGACACACGGGAGGAGAGGCGGAAGACAGATAAGTTCGCAGCCATTAGGAAGATCTGGGACAACTTTATAGGAAATTGTGGGAGGATGTACCTGCCTAGCGAGAACCTGACTGTCGACGAACAGCTGCTTGGTTTCAGAGGAAGGTGCCCCTTCCGAATGTACATCCCCAATAAGCCGGCTAAATACGGGATCAAGCTTGTTCTTGCCAATGACAGCAATAGCAAGTACTTAGTGGGTGCGATCCCTTATCTGGGGAAGGATGGGACAAGACCCATGCAGGGCATCAACCTTGGCCATTACTACACCAAGGAGCTGACCAGGCCATACCACCAGACACAAAGGAATGTAACCACAGACAACTGGTTCACGTCTGTGCCCTTAGTGACGGACCTCTTAGACTGTGGCATGACCCTTGTTGGAACGGTCAGGGGAAATAAAAAGGAGATACCGTCGCAGATGAAGGAAACGGCCAGTCGCAGGCTAGGGTCAAGTGCATTCCTTTTCACCAAGGAAATGACTCTGGTGACATATATCCCAACAAAGTCCAAGACCAAGAAGAAGCTCGTCTTGCTGTTGTCTTCTATGCACACACAGCCAGCCCTGGGACCCACAGGAAAGCCGGAGATCATCGAGTTCTACAATCACACGAAAGGTGGTGTGGACACATTCGACCAGATGTGTGCCCACTACTCCTGTGGACGCAAGACCAAGAGATGGCCGCTGTGTGTGTTTTATGGGATGCTGAACACCTGTGTACTCAACTCCTGGGTCATCCACAATGAAAATGCAATTAGGACAGGTGGCAACAGGATCATCAGGAGGAAATATATGCAAATATTGGCACTGGGACTCATCACGCCCTGGGCAGAGAAGAGGCTCGACTCGCCGTTCCTGTCACGCCCCCTCAAGACACTCATCTGCACAATCTGCAACCTCCCTTCACCTGGCACTGCTGCAGGCCCGGCAGGCACGGTAGTAGCAGAGAGTAGTGGTGCCTTGGTGCGTTGCGTTATGTGCCCTAAGGGGTCCGACAGGAAGACGCGGCACAGGTGCCGCAAGTGTCGTGGACCTGTGTGCCCTCGCCACTTCTGCCCTGTCTGTGTTGACTGTGTATAATACCAGGTAAGTTATAATGTTCTTTGAAGTTGTCTGCAATGAAAAAGTGTTCATAAATGATGAATAAATATCTACAAAAAATATTTAGTGCACATAAGTCAGTTTTCGCCTCTCAAAAATTTCCCTGTTTTTGTCTATCTCCACTACAGTTCGTAGCGATCCAGGAGGCTTGTGGCTGCGCCAGCTGAGGCTCTCAGGGTGACTGTAGGCCAACGCTCAACTCTGCAGCTGCAGTATTAACTTCACAGTAGATTTTAATGTTAGGTTAGGTAGTATTAAAGCATTGTGAGTAAGGTTTATCTAAGTTACCCATCACAGTACTTACTTTATGTTTTTTTAACTTCTTATAGCAGGAAATTAAAGTACAAGAGTTATATTTTCAATTTATTTCTATACATTTAATAAAGCACGATTAGAACTTTTTATATTAATTTCCGAAAATGGGTAAAATTCACCCGGGGTTTGTGATGGTGTAACCCGGTCCTAGGGTTTGTGTTCTAGGGTTAAAAGAAGAATTGGATGCTTAGAGTTGTATGTATATATATATTTATATGTGTAAATGTGTATATTTTTTGTAGCGTTTTATTTTTTATTTTTGTGTAGGTTAACCAGTTTGGTTGAGCAAAGATCCTCAAATGTTGCATTTGAGACCCTTACATCAAGCCTTGTCTGTTTTATGCTTATATGTGAAATAAGACTTAGAATGTTGAGCCTATATATGAAATAGGACTTAGAATGGGTTACACCTATATGTGAAATAGGACTTAGAATGGGTTACGCCAATATGTGAAATAGGACTTAGAATGGGTTACGCCTATATGTGAAATAGGACTTAGAATATATGTGTTAGACCTACGTGTGAAATAGGACATAGAATGGATTACCCCTATATGTGAAATGGGACTTAGAATAGGTTACACCTTTATGTAAAATAGGACTTAGAATGGGTTACGCTTATATGTAAAATAGGACTTAGAATGGGTTACGCTTATATGTAAAATAGGACTTAGAATTTGTGTGTTAGATCTATATGTGAAATGGAACTTAGAGTCGGTTGCGCCTATATGTGAAATAGGACTTAAAATGGGTTACGCCTATATGTGAAATAGGACTTAGAATGGGTTACCCCTATATGTGAAATAGGACTTAGAATGGGTTACGCCTATATGTGAAATAGGATTTAGAATGGGTTACTCCTATATGTGAAATAGGACTTAAAATGGGTGTTAGGTGGGTGTA
This sequence comes from Bathynomus jamesi, assembly GCA_023014485.1. Lineage (NCBI taxonomy): Eukaryota > Metazoa > Arthropoda > Malacostraca > Isopoda > Cirolanidae > Bathynomus > Bathynomus jamesi. The sequence continues at coordinate 273,540 of JAJOZX010002077.1, forward strand.
GGTTTGAGTTCGTGCAATTGCTCTAGGTCTGTGTGATGTTAAAGTTCTGAGTTTAATTCTGTGATGTTAAAGTTCTGAGTTTAATTTTTGACGTTAAAGTTCTGAGTTAATTTTGTGATGTTTATGAGTCTTATGAGTAAGTTAAATTGCTGAAATAAATTTTATAACCTACACCACAATTTGAATAAAAAATTTACAGTGTTTTTAGTTAGGATAGGCCTTGAGTGTAAAGAGTAAGGCCTACTTTGAGAGGCAGGTGTAAATTGTTTGAAGTAAGCCTAGGTGTACGAGTATATTAGGCCTATTAGTTAAGGTAAAGTAAAGTGGGTCTACTAAATAGGCCTATGTTATGGGCCTATTAAATAGGTGTATGGTGAAACGGGACTACTAAATAGGCCTATGTTGTGGGCCTATTAAATATGTGTATGATGAAGCGGGCCTACTAAATAGGCCCAGGTTGAAATTGGCCTATTTTGTGTAGGACGTAAAATTAGTTAAGCCTGTTAAGTGAGGCTTTGCAATGGTTGTTATCGTCCTTAGCCTTCGCCGATTGTTACGTTAGGTACGGTAAGTAGAGTTACAGTTAGGCCTATTGAGCTAAGCCTAGCCTCTGTTTGTGTTAGTGTAAATTTTGGATGGGTCGGGTCCCCACACGAGCCACCATATAAAAAATATGGGACCTTATGGGTAATTGCCTTCCACACACGAGCCACCATGTAAAAAAAGCTATATAGGGTTATGGTTTATTGCCGTCACCCTCATCCATTGGAATAAAAAGTTATGTTTGTCGAGGTATTCAAAGGACCTCGTTAATTAGTGTTTTTTTGGTTGATGTTAAATTTATTTGCTTTCGATATTTTAGCGCTGCCTAATGGTAAAGAAGGAAAATTACCATACCTAATTATTTCGTTGGGCCTCGCTTCTGGTTGTAGGGCGCGACGATCTTTTTCGATGTAGGGCCGTAGACGATGGAGTTATGCAACGAGTTTATTTGGTTTAATTAATGTAGGCATTCACTACACTTAAATACCCAAAGAAATAGGTCTATCCTTTTTGAGTTATTAGTTTTATATTCACTCAGAACTTATAGGAAGATTAATTACGTCTCCCTTGCTTACAGCATCGCTTGGAACTCTCTCCGCTCTGGTGCTAATATAAATTCCTTTGTCTTCAATTTCGCTGACTTTACAAAGTCCCCAGACGTCTAATCTTTTCTCGAAGTAATTTTCTTGCGTCAGCGATTGAAAATTTTGGTACGAAAAAATTCGTTTTTTTTGTTGTTATGTGGACCCAATGCCTCCATATTGGGTCCTATGTATGGCAATTATTTTCATTCCCAATAAGCTATGTCGCGAATTCCGAAGCAATGTTGTAGATATTTAATTCAATGAATTAATAATTTGTATTCAATTAAGAAATAAAGGCACCACCAGTGGCGGCTCGTCGGTAGGCACTGCGGAACTGCAGCACCCCTAAATTTTTTATTTACAATTGAAATAATCAAGAACAATATAAGGATGAGCTCACTGAATAGCTTTTTCAATAACTTTTGAAACTTTTATTCATTGCTCAATGCTCATCCTTTTATTTCAGTAATTATTTCAACCCATTCTTTGAGACAGCACCCCTAGAATTTTTAGTCACGAGCCGCCACTGGGTACCACATACGATACCATGTTGTAGGCGTGTATAGTTTTTCCATAGTTTTGTTCCTCAGAACTTTCAGTTTCAGTGTCAATTTGATATCGTGAAGGTCATGATAGACTGTGAGAAACTAATTACACATGTTCAAAAAAGACGGAATTGTAGGATCAAAAGCACAAATCATACTCTAATCGAAACATTGTTAAGAGACTGTGGATAGAAATAGCTGAGGAAAAATATGAAGTTGTGAATTATAATAAAGTTTTTGGTATCATTCTGAAATACTCAAAGAATTTTCTAGGTTGCTGCGATAATTAATCAAAAAATGTATGATATTCTCAGTGTTTGTTTCTTTCTAAATTCAACTGGTTTACCCACTCTCTTTTATGCTTTTCTAGAATGAGTGTTCTTAACACATTGGTTTCCATTAAATAAAACTCTTTTACACCATCAAAATCAAACATATTCAACGTTTAAACGATTAGATCAAACTGATTCAGTTCTTCTTGTTTATCGTGTGCAGTGTAACCACATGTTCGTACGAATCAATACGCCCAAATTCGTTAGAAGATTTGATCGTACGAAAACGCATGCAGTGTAACAGTAGCTTTATATGTCTATGCGCGATAATCTCAGCTATCTATTGATACCATTGGATATGACGTAGCGTGAAAACTTAGGAAGAACAGCAATTTAAAAGCAGCTACCAACAAGCCAAGAAGATTTCCAGGGCAAAATGTTAATAAATATTTAGAAACCCAAAATAACTATTTTCATTTTTAAAAATCAAAAAACGCTCTATATGTTTATGCGCAATGATCTCAGCTATCCACTGATACCATTGGATTTAATGTAGCATCATAACTGGGGGAGAAGTAGAGATTTGAATGCAGGTACCTGTAAGGTGTTATGATTATTGATTTTGAGGGCGCAAAAGGAGAGAGTGCAATGCAATTGCAAATGTTGTTCATTGCTGCAGGATGTTATGCAATAAAGGGGAATGTTGCAAAGTGTTATGCAACAGGGGAGAATGTTGCAAAGTTTGCAAAGTGGTATGCAACAAGGGAGAATGTTGCAAGATGTTATGCAACAAGGGGGAGGAGTTATTCCCCAAGTTGCAATGAACTGCCCCAGCAAGCTCGGGGAGACCTCTTTGAGGGAGAAGGTGAGACGGCGTCATCCCCCCCAAAGGGGTATACCTAACCTAAGAGAGAGGAGAAGAGAGAGGAAGAGAGGTGTTCGCTTGACAGGAGCCAAGCGCATATTAAGACTTCATCCCAGTGCTTACCGTCTTATAAGCCCCTAATCAGCCAGTTGGATTAATCCACCAGTTGACTTAATCAGCCAGTTGCACTGTGTATACAACGTTTCGACAAATGCACGTACACTCTCGCCTATACGCCCATAAAATGTTACACACACACACACACACACACAACTATATGCGCGATTATATGTGCCGGGTTCGAGACCCGGTGACGGTGCATCTTTCCACGGTTGGTGGATAAATGGGAACCCTGGTTATCCTAGTGGTCCGTGTTAAGCTGTAGGTCTAAAGTGGAGTGTAAAGCTTGACCTTCGTCAGAATGAACAATTCGGGCTGAAGCCATCGAAAGCAAAGGAGAGCCTATATATGTACAGTTCCGGAAAAAAGTTCATCTAAAAAATTCTGAAAACTATAAAAATTGGTACAAGAAGTGTGCACAAAAGATCCAAAATTTATAATTAGCATTCACATCAAATTGCATTAATTAACTCTCTCTCTCTCTCTCTCTCGGGCTAACTTGAATTGGATATTAAGGTCTTTTTCATCTGTAACTTCTGCAAATTAAAATAAAACAGGACAAATGATGCACATAGCATTAAAATGAAGGTGAAAATGTGCAGCACAAACGAATAAAGAGAAAGGAAATATGGGAAAGGAGGGAAATGAAGAGAAGAAGAAAGCCTAAACAAATCCTGATTAAACGATGTAAATAGCTGAACAATAGAAGGACATAAATATTTATGGAAATATATATATATATATATATATATATATATATATATATATATATATATATATATATATATACACAATAATATTAAACATCGTTCTGAAAATTGCGTTTAGTGGCAACAGTTTGGCAGAAGCGATAGATAATACCGATTTTAAAATTCCAATAAATAAACTTCTTTTCGCAAGAGTTTATTTCGAGATCATAAACTTTGGGGGTTAATGAACGGCATCCACCACCCATCTCTGTTATTTTTTTAAAATTTATTTTACGAGATTGTAGATTGTATCGTGCGCTAGCGCAGGACACCATAAACTTTA